>JAVGVS010000298.1:158240-248240 GCA_032718565.1 Distichodus sexfasciatus | reverse complement strand
TACATGCAAATACAGAATATCAATGTCACTACACAGATCCTTAATGCATTTTTTAACAGACAGAAGTTGCACCTGGCAGAGAATCAGGACCTGCCCAAGACCTCCGGCCCTTGAATTCGACCTGCTCAATGTGAGGAGAGAAACAGAAAACTAAGAAGCTGCAACAGCAAAGGGCACAACAAAAGACTTTTTCATGCATTCAAAACCCATTGTTTCAAGAACTTTCACAGAAACTGATGGTTAGTCTTCTGTGAGTTTTTGGCTGTTTTATTTCAGAGATATGTGGAAAGTCTCACTACATAGCTAATGTTTTAAGAAGGGTGAAGCTTTAAGGTGCATAAAATTTTGTCACTGACTATATTTCACGACTTGGGCTCGGATGTCTTGCTCCAGGGCCCAGTGGTGAAAGTGCTGGAGAAACTTCTAAGTCAGACTTTAATTCGTGACGTCCAGCCTGCTCTTGATAGGTTGATAGGTTTAGTGTCCCCCATCTTTTTGGAAACCTAAAATTATTCCTTTGTTTCAGTGTTTGACATGAGATTTTATAATTCTCTGACTCATTACATTCTGTCTTTAGACATTTTCCACAAGTAGCCATCGACTTGCTCAGGGCTTATTTTAGTCAGAGCTTACAAGGTGCCTCCCCTCGGTTTGTAGCAGAAATCATTTATTTCTTGTCTTGTTTAAAGAAGCTTTAGGGGCTTAAAAGGGCACACTCATTTACAAAAAAAGTATATATTTAAAGTCATTGTTTGCTATAATTCCTGGGTTCTCCTTTAAACTGGAACATTTATACTTGGGTCTAAAAAACTGGTCTTGATATTGTGATATTATTTGTGAAATACTAACATTTTTGAAGTCGAGCAGTATTGCAGAAAAGAAACGTTTTTTAGTCAAGTCAGGACAATGAACATGAATTTGTGAATGATATTTATTTAAACTGTTAGTGTCCAATTCTGATGCTCCATCCATCACTACTCCTGCTGAACCTGGAAACCAAAGCTTGCCATCTACTTGGTCATTAACTTGTATTAATTATTAGGTAACGTTAGATTTTTACATCTTAATTAATTGTCTTGCCGCAGGCTATATCTGAAGATAATTTTGAATTAATTTCTTACTACCTTCCAGCACCAGAGTTGGGCATCCTTATGTAAAGTGTAACAGCATGATTAGTAGATTGTTGTTTGCATTATCTACTGGCTGTATGACATTTTAGTTAATTAATAATGTAGTTATTTTTCTGTTGATGCTGTGCTTAAAAGGAGAACGAACTCTCATCATCCATAAAGGCGATTTTGCCTTGTGGTGATTCTTAGAAGGGACTGAGCTTTTCTTTATGAGAGAAACCTTTTGCAACTGCTTTATGTTTTGGAAAAGGAGAATGTATCAGTCCTTATCCTGCTCAGTTCCAATCAGTTAATTTAGTCAGATTATTAATAAACCGCTGGAATCAATTTAGTAATTGGTGAATAGAGAAAGGAAAAATTCAGCGATTTGTGGCCAAAGCACATTAAAACACGGAGCACAACGGTTATTCAAAAAGGAAAACAGATTTTTTGCTGAAACATTTTATATTCCTGCGAGCTCAACTCTGATGATTTGCATTTTATACATTCTTGCAAAGATTACTGAGATTTGCCTCAGCTTTATGAGAAATACATGAACACAATTCAGAAATGTTTCATGCTTTAATAATTGTTTTGTTTTTGTATTTGTATGCTTTGTCTCTTGACTAGTAAAATAAAACAAAAAGTCGCTCCTGATAATTTCTTACGTTTTATTACATGTGGTATTAATATTAACATCATGAATGCACGAATCTCTATATTATTGTGTGAATTAGGGTTCGACCGACATGATTTATAGCATTTGACTTGTGTTTGATTCTACTTTTAATCAGGTTTTAACACAAAATTTGCAGCGGTCTACCAGCCGCCATTTTCACATCAAGTTAAACAAGTGAACAAACAACAAAAAATGAGTGAATGAATAAAATACAGTTCTGTTAATTAATACTACTTGAAAAGGTAAACTTGAAACATGTCCCTCAATTTAATAGTTCTAAGTGTTCTAAATAATTTTAAATAATTTTATCGCTATCGGTTTGAAAAGCAAGAACACAATGGGTATTCAGAAAGGCAAACAGTTGTTGTTGTTGTTGTTGTTGTTGTTTTAAGAAATATTTTATATTCCTGCGGGTTTTAAACTCTGGTTTGGACCACATTTTATACATTCTAAACTCAATTCAGAAATGTATAATCTTTTAATAATTTTTGTTGCTCCAGTGCACTAGAGGACGATGATCTTTATTTTATTCTTTATTAAACGCTGCAATACATTGTACATCCTATAGGGGCGATCACGATCGAGTCCAAAAGCGATAAGAGGGACTCGCTTAAACGCAAATTTTATACGTTTCGGATCGATAACGTTAGCTGACGTTGTTAGCTGAGTACAATAACGTTATACATTTAATACAAATATTAATTAGAGCTAAGATACAAAGATACATATTTATTTCTCAATCGGTTTGTTTGTAAAGGAGCAAAGTGCTAGCAATGGATGTTGACACGAGCGCCCTCTAACGGTCATTTCATCAAGAAAGTGCAAACCGGAAGAAGTCAGGAACTGGCCCATCTTCACGTCTTAACGTTCTCTGCGCATACTACCGTACTAAGTAGTGTGTAAATGTATTGGGTCGAACGTATTTCAGCTTACTACTTAGTACGTACTAGTCTTCCTAACCGTAGTTTGTGTTTTTGTTGAGACGAGGCATAAAAACTCCCAATTTCCATGAAAGATTTGTGATGATCCAACGCTTATGATGGATAGACAAAAGTGGATACGGAATATAGTCAATTTTCAGGTAAAGTTACGATTTATTTTATTTGCTTTGTGCATATTTTCAGGGACGTTACCTTATTGGAGTCGATTGGACACTTGTAAATAATTAAGATTAGAGCATATGAATGTGAATTAGGGTTCGACTGATACGATTTAAAACTTAATTTAAATGCCTTTAACTTGTGTTTAATTCTGAGAACTTTTCATCTTGTTTTTAATACCAAATGTGCAATCTCCCAGCAGCCATTTTTATATCAAGGTAAACACGTGAACAAACAAATAAATGAATGAATAAAAAAATGTATATAAATAAAATTGGTAAAAGACGAAATTGAAAGTTGTTTCTCAATTTAACAGTGGCAAACGTTCTCAAATGTATTTTAATAAATTGTTATATTAATTTAAAAATTATATTGATACCACATACTGTCATCCATAAAAATGACAAAAGTTGGTGCAGATAATCTGTTAACCACTATTCCTGAGCAGCATCAAACCAGCAAAATTAGCATCATGAACTGTTCTTTACGCTGGAGTTATTATGGTGCTGAAATATTGTTTATCAATAATTAATAAATACATGTTTTGTTTTGCATAGGCATGGTGTCGTGGTTATTTGATCAGGAAAGATCTGAAGTCAGTCCAAACTGAATTTGAGGACATTGTGAAGGAACTTGAAGGCCATTTGGACCACCTGAACTGGAGAGGCAGCATCATCCCTGTGCCTCACTTTACAGATGATGTAAGACTCATTCACTTCTTTATTTGCTCAAAGTGTGTTGAGTTTTTAATCCTCCGTTTCACGTATTGCTTGTTTTTTTTGTTACTTTATCAGGAAAGAAGGTTGTTCCCGTTCAAATACTGCTCACCAAAGGTACAAAACCAACGTCGTTCCGGGAGTCCGGAGAAAAAGAAGGATGAGACAGAAGTGAGTGAAAAACCTCTCTCCTGTACTGAGATTTTAGTACCCGAAAGAGACGAGGAACCCAGCCAGAGCCCAAAGAGGGACGTCGAGCCGAGCTCCACACCACCAGGGGACGAGGGAGAGAGAGAGGAAGAGCGAGAGGATGGGATGAAGGAGAACTTGAACAGTTTGGAAATGAATTACAGCAATTTCATGCAAAAAGGTTTGTGGTTGGTCTTAATGTGTTACCATGACAGTTATACAATCATTCAGATATCTTTGGGACAGTTGGTAGCATAACAGTTACGGTGTTCGCCGGTTCGAATCCCAAACAGGTACCACTGAGGTACTCATGAGTAAAATACCGAGGCCAAGCACCGCTCCCTGGGTGTTGCCCATTGCTCCTTCATGGATGAGTCAAATGCAGAGGTCACATTTGGTTGTGGTGCGTGGTGTGGTGTGTTGTGCTGTGCTGTGTTCACAATGACGTGTTTGTTTTTCCATCATGAGTGGTTCAGACCTAGACTTATTTTGGGGGTAAATTTCAGACTGTGGCATCTATGTTTAATTTAGTATAAGGAAGTTAGAAAAGTAAAAGAGCAGAACTATAACTGAGCTTATGATTAGCGTTTGGGATTTTAAGGGCAGCCATGTGGAATGATCATGAAGTACAATAAAGTAAACTCTGGGTGGTAATGTTCTAGTGGTTAGGACACTCACCTCTGAACCAAGAGTTCGTGGGATCGAATCCTACCCTCCCTCCAGCATTACCATCACTGAGTCTCTAAGCAAGACCCTTAACCCCAAGTTGCTCCAGGGAGACTCTTCCTGTAATTGGGAAAATGGCTGGTGGTTTTGGGTGAGAGTGTCTGCTCAATGGCATAAATGTGAATGTGTGTTTTCTGGCAGGACATCAGCAGCGTTCTTTAGTAAAAGACATGGCACGTGAACCCGAGACTCTGAGACACCACAGGAACACTCTGACCATGGAGCTGTTGTGGATCCAGCAGGCCATCGCTAGCAGGAAGAAAGTACATAAGAAAAAATCTTATTTTATCATTTGTTTCACACGTACTTGAGATAAATTGTAATTAACAAGAGTAATTGCTGCGAGTAACCCGTTCCCAGCACTGGGTGTCTGTCTTCATTTACTAAAGAACATGTCATTGTTCCACGTTCTTCTTTCTGTCTCGTTCCAGTACCTCACCCTGAAGCAGAAGATGGAAATGACATAGCGACGAGCGAGAGAGAGCAAACAGTCAGTCAGTCCCTCAGTTGGACGGTCCGGACGGTCGTGTCTCAAGGACGGCTCTAATTGGACGTGGCCATGGTAACCTGTTTCTTCTGGAAAAGGGAGAGGAGGAATAAGAGACCGAACGCTTTACTATATATATTTTTATATCAGACAGTAACATTAAATGTATGCACATGTGTGTGAGAGAATGTTCTTCTGTGAAGACGCTTTTCAATAAATCCTGTTTATTTGTTTAATTGCGGTTCTTTGTGATTTTTTTTTAAAAATAAGAGGAAGTAGGGATGTAACGCGACATTTTGAGTGTAGTGCACGACATTTTACAACATTTTAGTGCAGCCCATGTGCAAACTCACATTCACTAAGTGAGACAAACACTCATTTAAAACATTTCACGCATGCAGGCAGAGTTGAGTGCGAACAGACAAGAGATTTTGCTGGTGAACGTTCCACTGCATGCTCAGAATTTTGGCACAAAATATCAGAATACATTTTAAGACAGAAGGCGCAGGCTGTGTAAAATCTCACATCATACTTTGGACGTGCGTGTCCGTATAACATCGGTTCGATGCCGATGACTTAAAAAAAGCTATTATCGAGCAATTCCGATACAATTCCGATATTATCGTACATTCCTAGAAAATAGTTTTTCCTATAAATGTCGAAATCATATCGTAGCAGACTTTTTGATATCAGCAAACATTGTTTCGTTGTCCACTTCATCTGTATAATATTGTACTGTATATTGTACTATATAATACTGTGCTGTGATGACTCTTGTGATTTACATCCCTAATAGGAAAGGGGCGTTTGTGTCAGAGCGACATTAAATTTGAATAAGCACCAAGCGGTTGTTCTTTAACTGGGCAAAGTGCGGATCACGCTGAGAGTGGCATGCTGAACCTCCTGCATAATCCTTTAAGTTATGCTTTATTTTTCCATTTGTTAACACAAACTGACCACCTTGCTGACCAACAATCCATGTGTTGGGTCTGACACTGTGCTGCCTGATTGGTACGGATCCCTTTTCCCAAATATTAACAGCTTTTCATCTCACCTGCACCAATTTAGTTATGTAACACAAAACAATCTGAGAAATATGTAGAACTGAGTGCATATCGTCAGGAAAATTTCTATTGTTTGGAGTAACGAGTGAAGTCAGAGGTGAGAAGGGGGTCAGATTTATAGCTTCTGTTACCTATTGTACTTGCCCTCTCTCTCTCTCCCTCTCTCTCTCTCTCTCTCTCTCCTTCTCTCTCTCCCTCCTCCTCTTCCTCCTCCTCTTTTGTTGTTGCCCCTGGTCGCTGGCACTGCTGCCATAGCAACCAGAAAACATTTCTGTGTGTGTGTGTGTGTGTGTGTGTACATACGAGACACTAAACGTGGGAGCTCGTCACCTTATGCTGCAGAGTAAGAAAGCAGAGATAATCCTCATCTGTGATTTGATGAGACTTGCCTGTTTATAGTGGGTTTTGGATTCTGGATCATCTCTTGTAAGTATGCAAGAGGGTGTGCGTGTGTGTGCGTGTGTGTGTGTGAGGAAGAAGGTGAGGGATTAAAGTGCGCACTGTGATTTGTGTAAGCGGTGAGGAAAACTGGACAGATGACTTTTTATGTGATGGAGTACGTATGAACGTCTATAGATTAATGGTGGGGATGAGTGCATGGGTGTAGCATTTATGTAAGAGAGTGTGTGTGTGTGTGGGTGGGTATAGGGGCGTATAGGGGAGATTAGAGGCGTAACGATACATTGAGACACTGATGCAATTATCAACAAGCCCATAGAACTGATTAAAAGTGAAGACATGGATCAGACATCATACATATGGTAACGTCACTTTATGATGAATTTGAATTAAAAGAGAAAAATGGTTCATTATTATTTAAATGTGTGTTTGAGCTCAAGAATAAAAATGTCCAATCATATTTTTGTTGTTTTTATGATTTATATGAATGGAACTGATTGTTTTAAATCAACACATGATATTATCTCAAATCAGCCCTGAAGAAAATTGAATCAAAATTGTATTGTGACAGACTTTGTGACTTCCTCACAAATCGAATTGTTGTATTGTTATATAACTTGTGATTTAACATCGATAATAAACATGTAAAGTTCATTAAAGAAAATCCAGTCATGTAGTCTTAATTTACTGCTGTAGAATATTTGCATGCAAAAAAGTACTGAGCAAACTAATACTAATATTACAATTAATAATTTCTAATAATAATGTATAAATTGCTTCTGAATCGAATCAAATCATAAATATATCGTACCTGACTTTGTGATATCGTCACACTTACAATTGTTGTGCTGTGCACTGAATCGATTTTATCATATATTGTCACATAACTTGTGATTTATCACCCCTTATAAAAATATAAAGTTAACTAAAGAAAATACAGTCATGTTGACTTAATTCAGTGCCATATGTTTGCTTTAGAGTAGTTATTGTCCAGTGTGCATGCAAAATTGCTAGAAAACTACAGTAAAACTAATAATTATTAATAATTAATAATGCTGTGTAAATTATGGAGAACTAATTAATTAATTAATTAATTAAATCTAAATTGAAAGCATCATTAAATAATTAAATGTGTCACTAAATATTTTGTCTGGACAAGATCTAGTCCCGCCTACTGAGTTTAATGGGTCAGAGAGACCAATCAAATAGATTCATAATTTGCTGCGCACTGTGGCTGCACGTCATAAATTAATTTGATCTGTCAGTCTAACCCATCAAAGGTCGTGTGCGGGACTAAAGCCGATCTACTCAAGGTGATTGGCTGTCTCTTTAGAAACATGTCGCCTTGAGCAGATCAGCACTAGTCCCACCGGCTGAGTTTGACGTGTTAAACTGACAGATACAATTCTTTCATCACGTGCTGAAAGGGCCAAAATGAAATAAATAGTGAAATAATTATATATGATATTTAATTAATAAATAATGTTTTATTTCCCTTTTAAATAATTCATGACACATTTAATTAATTATACTTTTATTTCCCATTTAAAATATTTAGTGGCATTTAATTATTGAATGATGCTTTTAATTTACATTTAATTAATTATTTGTTGACATATTTATATATGTAATTTTGGCACTCTTAGTCCTCCATAATAAACTGCTCCTGAATCGAATCAAATCGTATCGTAGCTGACTTTTTAATATCGTAACACATTAAATCCTTGTGCATTGAATCACTATAATATCAGATTGTGATTATACATGATTTATGGACGTTCAAAATGTAAAACTAATGTCTTTCCAGGTCAGTGTTATGGCCTCCAGCGGGGTGGGAACGCTCTTGCCCCCTGTGAAGAGTGTGTTGGTGTACAAGAATGGCGACCCTTACTTCTCAGGTCAGTGATGTCAGGTTTGTGGGGGTTTAAGTCCTTCAGCACTACCATCATTGGGTCCCTGAGCAAGACCCTTAACCCCAAGTTGCCCCAGAGAGACCGTCCCTCGAATCAGGACGATGGAAGTCACTCTAGATAAGAGCGTCTGCTAGATGCTGTAAATGTGTTTTTTAAATGTGTGATGCTGTTCTTGTCTGATTGTGTCCTAATTCCTGCACGTATGAAACAGGGAGGAAGTTCATCGTGAACCAAAGGCAGATTTTGAACATGGAAGCTTTCCTTAACGACGTGACCCTCAGCATCGGCGCTCCGCTGGCAGTCCGGACCCTCTACACGCCCCGTAACGGCCACCGCGTGCCCGATCTGGAGCACCTCCAGCAGGGGGCGCAGTATGTGGCTGCAGGGTTCGAGAAGTTCAAGAAGCTCGAGTGAGTTTGGAAACATGGACAAGTTCATATTCCCAAAATCTTTTATTAGCTGTTTTCCGGTTTGTGGGTTTCAATCCGCGGGTTGGTCCTGTGTGGAGTGGGGTCCCCCACCACCACGCGACCCCGATAGGGATTAAGCGGTTCGGGTAATGGATGGATGGATGGATGGATGGATGCACGGCTTCAGAAATAAACAAGAGACCACATCACTTTTTTAAAATTCACTGACTTTATAATATGTGGTTGTGAGTATAAAATGTACAGGTTTCTATTGTTTTATGAGCCACTGCAGTTGCATGTCTGTGAAAAACAAGAAAGCAGGTCATATTTTAATATATAACTGCAATTCTGTTTTTATAGCAGCTATTCCATGTGTTATATTCCAACATCTATACACCTGATTCACTTTTCTGATTAGAGGAAACACCTCAGCACACGAGGACGCCGTGGACTTGTGGACCATGTTCTATTAAATGATTAAATGAGTAATTGTAAAATAACATATTTGTAGTTTGCAACTTCCAGGTTAGATTAAGATCATTTACTCCGTATGACAATAAGATAATTTACTCCAAAATGTTCTGAATTGTGAAATAAGCATGGTAAAGTTATAAAAGAACATTAACTTGTATATTTTACACAGACACAAAGACACAAACAAAAAACCAATGAATCAGAAATAAAGTGATTTGGTGTCTTATTTGTTTCTGGAGCTGTATATAGACAGACAGATAGACACACATATAGATGACTCCACTGCCAAGGTCGTTTGTCACTTGTTTTGTCCGGTTAGAAGTTGGAGTTTTGTATAAGTTACAGTGATTAAAATGAATTCCAGTACAGATTCTAGAGTAGAGAGAGGAAGCAAAAAATACATACATATAAACAGTACTGTGCAAAGTTTTAGGCAGGTGTGAAAAAACGCTGTAAACAAAATAATGCTTTCAGAAATATAAATAGTGATTGCTTATTTTTATTAATTTACAAAATGCAAAGTGAGCGAACAAAAGAAAAATCTATATATATTATTTATATAGATATATTATATTATATTATTTTGCAGGATTATAAGATTATAGATCTGTGGTTAGTTCTCCAAGATGTTCGGAACAACCTACCAGCCGAGTTCCTTCAAAAACTGTGTGCAAGTGTACCTAGAAAGAATTGATGCTGTTTTGAAGGCAAGGGTAGTCACAAATATTGATTTGATTTAGATTTCTCTTTTGTTCATTCACTGCATTTTGTTGATTGATGAAATAAATGATTAACACTTCCATTTTGAAAGCATTCTTTGTTTTATAGCATTTTTCACACCTGCCTTAATTTTGTACCAATACTGTATCGCTCTTTCAGAGTTTTTGTAAACTTGTGCTCTCAAACATTACTATGATTACTATAATAATAATAATCATCATCATCATCATCATAATGTTTTGTTAAACATGTGTGTGTTTCCTTTGTGTTTTCTGTCTCCAGTTACCTGGTGTGGGGCTGAAAAGATCTCCAGCTGTCAGAAGTGGGAAGGCATGGGTGAGTTAATAAAACAATTGTGATCGCTGTTCATTATTTCTTCTTTCAAAATAAGGAATGGCAGCCTTAACCTTAACTAAGCTAAAAGTGTGTATAGAGAGAGAAAGTCATTTATACAATCCATAAAGGACAACTGTACTATACTGTTTCTGTGTCGTCTAGGTTTTAAATTTACATCAACAGATGTCACTGTAGTAGCATAAAATCTCGTTTGGCTCATGGGTTTCAAGTTTGTCGGTAGTCATTAGGTTTCAAAGTTAAGCTGCTATCAGGTTTTATTGCCCAGTAAATGTATAGATGCCTTGGCCAGAATGTAACAGGTTAAATGTGAAAATAAAAACTAAAAAATGAATGGAAATGACAATGAAATTCCTCTATTTCCAACTGAGTGCAAAAGTCTTGAACTTTCCCTCTTTAATTCATATTTTGCATCCAAAGATCCATTCTTTCTTGTGTTGTGTTTTTATGCAGTCTTGATGACTAGTGTCAAAGTCAAAGTCAAAGTCAAAGTAAACGACGTGGCTCCAAGTTATATTCAGTGCAAACAAGAACAACCAGAACAGAGAACAAATAGGCAGTGGCACGACTAGGCACATGGAATGAACAATAAATAAGTAAAATACTAAAATATACATTAAACAATATACATTTTAAACCAGACAATATACAATATAGATTTTTAAACTAGACAGGGAGTTTTAAATATAATTAGAAACTAGAAATAGACGTAGAGGTAGAAGTCAGGATGCAGTATTCTTTACAGGTTGAAATTGGCATTTACATTGGATATTGCAAGAAGGAGTAGAGGATTTAATATGACAAGTACTATATCCGGACTATTTGGTGTTTAGATATTGTGTGTACTCATTATAGTAAACCACCGATCTTTCTAATGCTTACATTATCAATTTTGGTCTGCTATGTATAGAAGATTTGGGTATTTAGCTTTTATATAATGACAAAGTAATGATTTATCTCCTATATTTTAACGTTTGGAAGGCAAACGAGGCCCGTGTTTAAATCTCAGTCTCATCATTTATTGTGTTCATTTTGGGCCGTGTTATTCCTATGGTTTTGTGTAGTCACTGTTTTCTGCTGAGCTATAGTAATCCATCACGTGTTACTGTGTGTGTCTTGCGTGTGGGCGTTTTGTAGCTATTGTCCTACAGGGCGGTGGGGTGGACAGTGTAACTGCAGTAGACTTGTCAGGGCATGTAATAATGTTATACAATCACAGAGTGACTTTACATAGACTTAGGCAGTGGAATAATGAAATGAGTGTTGCTTTTGAAAACAAACCCCACTGGAAAAGCGAGTCTTTTGAAAACAAACCCACTGGAAAGAAGGACCTGCTTTGTAATAAAATTAATTAATTCATTCATTCATGTTCAAAAACATTATTTATTGGGTTTTACAAAACAACACTGCTCACAAAAACAACGTGAAATTATAAAACCACTAAACTCCCAAATAACAATAAAACAAAAGAAATAACTAAGAAAAGGTAACATGTAAATGAAACGAAAAATAAAGATTAGCTCTCAATCAAATAAAACAGACCGACACCCTAATAAAGTTTTAATCATAGATTTGTGGAAAGATTAAATCCTCTGAACCAGACAAATATGGGAATTATACACCGATGCTGATATCCAATGATTTCCATGTTCATATCTGCCAGACAATTAGCTACCACTATATTAGAATTTATAGAGAAATGTGTTAGTAACACCTGTTTTTTGGAGAAAGATAAATAATTAAATATAAATGATCACCATCCACCTCCTATAAAATTGGGACATGTGATAGTAGCGTGTATGTGAATGTGGTGAAGTGAGGAAAAGCAGAGTCAAGCATGAGCTCAGGCGGTTGAGCAAAGTAAAGACAAGAGATTTTGTTTGTAGACCTTATACAATAAGCTCAGAGTTTGGCATAAAAATAACACTGTAGCTCTGACATTTTCTAACACGACACCAAGGCGAGTGAGCGTAAAGACAGGAAATTTGGCTCATAAGCGTTCCACTGCGTGCTCAAAATTTTGGCTCAAATTAATGCAATACATTTTAAGACAGAAGGCACGTGGCATATAAAATCCCACCTCGGACTCTGGACATGTCGAGCACAAACGCTACCTTTCCAACATGTAATAAATGTGTTATAAAATATCAGAAAATACCGAACCAAATCTAAGCATCGGTCTGATGCCGACGACTTAAAAAAGCAATTATCTGGCGATTCGATATGATTCCGATCACGATTCGATGTCACTGTGCACCCTGAAAAATGAACTACAAGAAATAAATCTGTGGAGCCTTTAAGTGAAAATCCAATATTTTGAATTCAATAAATTATCTCTTATCAATGAGCATGAGAGAACCGCGTTCTAAGAGTAATTTGCTTTAAAAGTATCTTACAGCACAAATATTACGTATTACTTGATGAAATATATATACTGTAGCTAGTTACTTTTCTCTGTAGCTTGTAGTGTAGCTAACTACTATCTTAAAAATTAGCTGTAGCTTACTCTACTTTTAATAGTAAGTAGCTAGTACTTTATAAAGCTACTGTTTAAAAGTAGAGCAACTGTCTTACAATCTAGCGATTAGAAAATATCGTCTCGTAATTGAACATAATAGATTCATAAATTGTCGGTCCTGAATATAAACCCGTGCTAGTGGGCCTCCAGGCCTTTATATTGTGATTCATTTTTAGGAAAGCTACTTAAAAAAAGGTAGCTATTCAACCTACAATCTACGTCTCATTAAGATTGTCTAAACTACAGTTAAGTTACTGTTTTATTATAGTAGTATAGGTTGACCACTGGCGTTTATATGTGGTTCATTGCAGTGTTGTGGCTAATTATTTTAAATGGTAGCTATTCAAGCTGCAAGCTAAATCTGATGAAGAAGATTAACTACAGCCAAGCTAATGTTTTAATTCATTTGTTCCTCCATCTTCCTAAAGATAGACTCCATGAGGCAACTTCAGCCAATTCAGCTGCTGAAAATACAGTTCTTTACAAAGATTAAAATTAATTTGTTAAAATTTGTTTTAAAAAGTGTCTTACAGCACAAATATTAAATATTACTCGATGAAATGGAAACACTGTAGCTAGTTACTTTTTCTCTGTGGCTAGTAGAGTAACTAACTACTATCTTAAAAATGAACTGTATACTTTTAATCGTAAGTAGTTAGTACTTTAAAAAGCTACTGTTTAAATAACACTTTAACACTGGATATTATTCTGCTGAGAGCAGCTGTTTGCTCATGAGGCCTTGAAGCCAGACAACCCGAGGGCAGAGGAAGGTTTGTCTTTGTTGAAGTGACGATAAGCACATTTTGATATCCGTTGTGAAGCGAATGCAGCAGTGTTTCCCCTAAGTGTGTGTGTCGGACTCACCTGAGTCATTCTAACATAATGCTTCATTATGTTTTATTTCATGCAGGTCAAAAACCCTCACAAGACCGTTGTCTGCCAAATGGAAAAAAAGTTATCCTCTTCCTGCATTATATATTGAAGTAACACACACTTTCTTATGTATATATATATATATATATATGTATATATATATATATATATATATATATATATATATATATATATATATATATACTATATACAGTACTGTGCAAAAGTTTTAGGCAGGTGTGAAAAAATGCTGTAAACAAAGAATGCTTTCAGAAATATAAATAATGATTGTTTATTTTTATCAATTTACAAAATGCAAAGTGAGCGAACAAAAGAAAAATCTAAATCAAATCAATATTTGGTGTTACTACCTTTTGCCTTCAAACCAGCATCAATTCTTATAGGTACACTTGCACAAGGTCAGGGATTTTGTAGGATTATAGTCATTACATTATTTTTTAGGATTATAGTCATTATATTATTTTGTAGGATTATAGGATTATAGATCTGTGGTTAGTTCTCCAAGATGTTTGGACAAGCTACCAACTGAGTTCCTTCAAAAACTATATATATATATATATAGTGAAAAACGATACAGAAAGAGACAATACTGTTCATATCCATATACTTTGACGTTATGTCACACAACCCAAAAGTTCCCAAAAATCCAGGCTGCATCAGCTTAAACCGAGGAAGAAATTTGTTTTTAAAAAGGAGAATGCAGTTATGTAGCTATTAATGAAAAGCACAAGATTCTTTATGTATTGCATAAATGCACAGCGTTAAGTAGTAAAGTCAAGGTCAAGTGAGCGTCAACAATGCATTTTATCAGTGGTGCAACAAAAACATGCGGGAAGCTTTGCACATCACTAAAGATGCATCTCTTGAGTTGCAAAATTTGGTTCATTTAGTGCTGACAAGTGATTTATGGTTATATTTTAAAGGTACATTTCAGGTCATGGACTTCATGTGGCTGTACATGAGTTCAGTGTTTACAGAACTAGTCTGTGGTTGTGCTTCATTTGAATAAGTCTGTGATTGTTGAACATAATCGTATTAGCATTTTATAACGTAGAGTCATTTTATCTTTTAAACATTGATCTCTTTTGATATTGGAGATTTTAATATTGGTAAGAAACCCAGACTTTGTGTTTTATAGATGTAGATTTAATAACAGCACTTTTGACTTTGTCTTAAAAATTCAGCACACTTCCTTAAAAATATTGCCATTCAGTCTAAATATAAAGATGATTTTGGTCCATATCGCCCAGCCCTAGTGTAGCTAAATAAACCTGAGGCTGGGCCTAAGCCATAAACTTGATCATAAACTAAACATGATGTATGAAAGCTTTCTTACATTTCTCTTAATACAAACGATATCTCAGTGAAAACTAAACGGGGACCTGGTTTTTCCTCCTGAAAGGTAGTTTTGTCTCCAGTCTGCTCATGTATTGTCCAAAAACTGTGTATATCAGTTACACATGCACACGCATCCTTCCGTGCTTACTCAGCTTTCATACTTGGTCATACACTCATAATAGCTCTTATTGATTTAATCTTTTTCAGACATACACAAATATTCTGTCTTTCACCCACTCACACAACACTTACTGACTCTGGTTTTCTCCACACAGTGTTTTCCGAAACGGTGATGTTCTCAGTCCTGCCATGCGTTTCACCTTACCACGCAGCATGCAGAAAAACCTCGAACAAATACTCAGTCTCGTGTCGGAAAAAGCCATGCTGCGTACTGGAGCCGTTCGCAGGTCACACACACACACACACACACACACTTGTATTACCTTTGTGAGCTTCTTCCACTGACTCCCACGTTGACTAAATGACTAGTCTAGATCTAGTAGATATTTTATTTTTTCCAAAAAAACATTTAAATTTTCTATAAAGTCATGTTTTCTTGTGTGGCACAGTCATCACATTCAAAAATGTCCCCACAAATTATACAAATATCTTCCCGTGTCCTCCCTTGATCTTTGTGACACACACTTACTTACAAACATCCAATTCAGATATTTAATTGATCAATGGCTGGTTTATTACTGAGGAAAAGTTGCTCTTTTTACTGCATCTGCATAGATTTGAGAGATACTGTATATGTTTAGTAGCTTACTAGTAGTGAAGCTACTTTTAAAATGCTGTAGTTTTTTACTAATAGTGCTGTACTGTAGCAAAATGCTACCTTGTTACAAAAAATCACATTTCATAATGATGTAGCAAAGCAAAATGTAACCCTAATGTAATGTCTAACTCTTAAGTCCTCAAATCTGTCGAGTTATTACGTTCAAATGTAAACCTCAAATGTTTGGAGCATTAAGTAGGTTTATTAGTGTAGCGGTGGAAAATATTGTTCTCCATGAAATATCGTTCTACATAATCGACATCGGTATCAGCCCGGAATATAAACCATATTGGTCGACCTGCGCAGGTTGTGCACGCTGGACGGTGTGACGGTGAGCTCGGTGGAGGAGCTGGAGAGCGGTCAGTTTTACGTGGCAGTAGGAGCCGAGCGCTTCAAGAAGCTTCCGTATGTGGAGCTGCTGATGAGCAAAGCACCAGGCGGCAGTGCGGACAGGTGAGGAAGAGGAGGAGTTTTTTTTTTAAACTGTCTATACGAAGGATCGACCGATTATCGGCGCCGATATTTAGCCGATACGCTTATGACTGATATACTGATATAATAAAAGAATTAAAGTAATGTGTTGCATTAGTAATGCAGTTACAGTAATGCATTATTTCTGCTGTAACACAGTAATGTAAGGCATTATTAATCCATTTTCAGTGTTATACTTGTTACGTATTTCAGTAACGCACTTTTAACCCCAAATTTAGTGCCGTTTTACACCACATCGCCCTCCACTGGATGTAGAATGAACTGCAGCAAACTACATTTTTAGAATTTTACAACGCCAAGTCCTACTTCCACTATTATTTTGGTGAAAGTAATTAAAAAGTAAGTAAGTGAAATAAAACGACCATAACCGACAAAAGTCACAAGGCGCTGATTGATATGAGTACAAAACAGGCATGAAACAAAAATAAAGAATAGAACAAATAACGTACAACAGTTGCAAATGCATAAAAGTAAAGCAGGAATCGTGTAATGGATTACAATGCAGAGACAGTAATAAACAATTACTTTAAGTAACACTAACATGTAATCTTTAATGTGTTACATTTTGGAGGTAAGTTGCTCAATATTGCTTATTGGTTCAAAACATTGGTTATCAGTCTCTTTTTTAAATAATAATCAGTATCAGTATCAGCGTTGAAAAAAAAATTATTGGTCATCCAATATCCAATATCCAATATTGGTGTTAATGCCATGGTTCTTTTGCTTTTTTCTCCACCTGTCCTTTCACAAGACGTTATCCTGTGGACCGTGGACTACACAGAAGATATGAGGTAAAGACGCAGCTGGGAAATGCCAAAGATGCTTAACTGTGTGTAGTCAGATTTATGCAGTGATAACCAGCGCGTCTTCTGAAAGGAGTAGTTCCATCAGAGGCATATCAAACCACATTTTTATCTTCCTGGGGATTTTCCGAATTCTGGAGTTCTTGAGTTGACCTTTTGATCTTGGTAACAATAATTACTACTTATTGTGCTGTCATCTTTCAGAACAGAAAGGCTTTACCTCAAGACAGCCACAGCGATTCCGCCCTCCTCGACTCCCCCGAGGTAAAACTGGAGGCTGGATTTCTAAGCTTTGAATCTGTTCCATGTCCTGCTGTAATTAGGGAATAGTTCAGCTAAGCCCTGAGTAAAAAAAAGTTGCATCTGTACCTTCACCTATAACTTTGACAAATGTACATCGATTCCTAAATTCTTTCACTGTTGTATTAAGAATGACATTTGCAACAGAGTGATTGCTGTATCGCCCACCACACCTTAAACGTTTAACTGCACTACCTTGTGAAAAGTAGTATTATTATTATTAGTAGAGTGGGTCTATATAGGACAGACAGATGGATAGATACGTAGATGGATGGATGCACAGATGGATGGATAGATCTTCTAGTTGCTGCATATATTATTGCCTCAAGTATTTCCTCTAAATATATATGCAATTTGAACCTGTTGTGTCTCAGAGGGACGGAAGACGAGTGAAGTCCACAGGAGACGAGGCAGAGGGTTCGAGTCCCTCACAGCAGCCGCTCCGGACCGGACCAGAGGAGAGCTCCTTGTTTTACGCCAAACCTGTCCGAGTCCGAAAGATCAGGAATGGACCCATGACCAGGAGAGAAGCAGGTCAGACGTTTCTCCATAAACACACTCACACTCACATAGACATATATATAATATTTCATGTTACATCTCCTAGGCCTGCCGAGTGTGTTTAAGGGCAAGAAGAGAGAGGAGGTGCGAGGAGCGCAGGAGGTGGCGGATGATGAAAACACAGCTGTGGAACTTCCAGTAGATCAGGTTCATCTTCATTGCCTTTGCTCTGTCCATTTAAACAGTGTTGGGGAAGCTACTTTTAAATGGCAGATTTCAAGCTTCGAGCTTAAAGTAGCTAAGCTACAGCCAAGGTACTGCTTTAATATAGTAGTTAGCTACACTACAAGCTGCAGAGAAAAAGTAGCTAACAACATCCAACCTGTTTCATACAACAACGCTTAGTATTTGTTCCTGAGGACACTCTTAAAGCAAATTAATCTTAAGAATGTGAAAGTAACAGTAAAATCTTTTAACAGTGTCATGTCAAATCACATAAAGTAGAGTCTGATAGCTAGCCAATCAGATGTCACTTCTGACAATTCAACACCCAATCAGAAACACCTGCTAGCTGAAAAAACTTTTTTGAAACAATGCATCATTTTGCCATGTTGCTACATCGCTTTTTGTAAACCAAAAATATTTTTAAAGCTACAGAGTTTTAGCTTCACTACTGATAATCTACTGAAAAAAAGTAGTTAGTGCTAACTAAAAAAGTGAGAAGTGTATTTACTTGTAATTAGCTATTTCCAACATTGCATTTTGACACTTTATACTCAGTGGGCCTCATTCACCAAACATTCGTTAAAGGAAATTTGTTCGTAAAAACAACTTACGCAATTTTCACCAAGATTCTAACCGTCACCAATGTTTCCTTATTTGAGATTTGTTCTTTTGCGTGTCTGTTTGTGCAAAACATGAGATCATTGCGGTTTCCTCAATTCTACAGTTGTAGAACATCAGACTATTTAAATGTCTCAACTTTCTTGAGAACAAACCACCCCACCCAGGTCAGCACACCGTTCATCCACTTTATCTTGCAACAGAGCCAAACCTGTGCGTGGCTCTGCTTCTTTCCATGACCAAAGCATGACCGTCACCACCCTCCAATGTTTTAACAACTCTGAAAGGAATGTTGTGTCATACTGTACCTCATGCGGTATGCCCAGATTTTTCAGTACACCCGTCTCACCTCCACCCTTCTTTCCATACCTTTTTATCTTCAGAGAGTTGCAGAAATAGTAGAAGACGAGGAGTTGAACAAAGGACAACCAGAAGAAAATCACATGCAGCAGGTGTTTGTCTCTGTTTTTATGAAACACAAACTATTAAGAACTTGGGCAAATAAAAAAATATATGACGACTTTAACAGTAAACAATAAATTTTAAGATTTTTGCAATTACAAGTAACAAAGAATGTTCAAAATGCTTTTCTTTGTCAAAGACACAGGCACCAAGTTGCGAACGTCACAATTATGCTTTAATTTAAACAATTCATATTAATTATTGTTGATTTGTAGATGCGCTTTTAAGGTGTAGTGGGAAATATAAATTACGTTGTTGTAAATATATTTTAAAGGCAAAAGAATTTTGAAAGTGGTCAACGTTTGCTTAATTTTTTTGGATAAAGAGCTCACATTTTCTTGACTCATAGCGTCTCTTTTTCTCTTTATCTATACAAACCTAAATACCAAGATGGAGGGAGAGAGATAAATCTCCTGCTTTGCGTCCATCTTGGAGTGCATCTTAATTTCCTCCATTTCGATCAGATCTGAAGTCAGTATTCGTTTTTCAAAATCCCTGACTTCAAATTCATCCATGAAACAGTACAGCTGTATAACCTCGGGACTACGCAAAGATGTAAAAATCTTGGGTGTTTAAAAGAAAAGGATTCAGTCAAGGAGTTTGGAGATGCAGTGTTCTGCTTCATGTTCTCTGTTCTCTCCTCCTCATCCCACAGCCACCTGAGGAGCTCGTGACATCCCCCAGACACTCCGGTCCGTCTCCTAGCGACAGAGAAGAGGAACATGCGAAGGAGGTCGGAGTGTCTGGTGAAGAGGTGTTACACAAGGGGAATGCATCAAATGACGATGATATTTTCACTGAAGATTTGAAACGTGAAAGAGACCAAGATGAACATGTGAACGAAGGTGGGTCAAGAGTAAAAAACCAAGCGATACAACTTATCAGTGTACAGGTTATGTACGGTTTGTGGTGGAAAAGTAAACAGAATGAAGTGAATATGGTATTTCTTCTGTATATTTTTTGATTATATTTTCATATAAATATACATGAAATACATTTAATATTTTTAGGAAGGTAATTTGCACTCAGAAAGATGGATTAAGGGAGGAGTACGGATTTTTTTTTGGAACTGAGTCATTGCGCCAAACGTCCCCCGTGCCTTTTGGCTTTTGAAATGACATATTTATTCATATTCATATCTCCACGGTTTCACGAGAGCTTTAATAGACCCACCAGAGGACCTCTCTGTTATCACACCCACACATAATATGATTGTTCTCAGAGTTCCTCTGAATCTCGTTTTGCCTCCCATTGAAATAGCAGAACAGGAGCGTCCACCCTCTTTCCTTTTTCCTGGTTACTGCAATAATGTGCACTACTTAACTGAGAAATTTTGTGACTCACTGGGGATGGTTTACTCGGCTTTTTCTTATCACATTCCCTACCCTTTGTGGTTTGTGTGTGTTCCAGAATAGAAGCCCCCATAAGGCAGAGACAGTAATGACGTTACAGTGGAGTTCTCAGGCTGATGCATCCCTGGTACAGAAACACAGTCCTCCCCTGAACCCGTTGACCCGTGTGAAGCAGAGCGACTAACTGCTGACATCATCATGTTAATCAACTGTTTTCTACAACTAAAACTATACCGACCCCAAATTTTTGTTCTAGTTTACCTCAAAACCATCACTACAATAAAATTACCATTCTTAAAACTCACCCCTACCTTAACCCGCCAAACCCTAACCATACCCCATCACCAAGCGTGGGCAGAGATATCCCACACATAACCTACACATGATCTAGCCCAAGTTGAACCAAACATAATCTACACATAATCTACCGCCAAACTAAACCAGGCATAGCCTATATCTAATCTACTCCAAATTAGACCACGCATAATCTACACATAATCTACCCCCAAACTAAACCAGGATTACCAGACACATAATCTACCCAAATTAAACCAGACATAATCCACACAAATTAATCCAGACATAATCTACACGTAATCTACCCCAAACTAAACCAGGCATAGCCTATACCTAATCTACTCCAAATTAGACCACGCATAATCTACACATAATCTACTCTCAAACTAAACCAGGATTAACAGACACATAATCTACCCAAATTAAACCAGACATAATCTACACATAATCTACTCTCAAACTAAACCAGGATTACCAGACACATAATCTACCCAAATTAAACCAGGCAAAATCTACAAATAGTCTACCCCCAAACTAAACCAACCATAACCACATACTACCACATAATCTACCTAAACCAGACATGGACATACTTTTTACATAATCTACCTCCAAACTAAACCACACAGAGTACTGTGCAAAAGTTTTAGGCAGGTGTGAAAAAATGCTGTAAACAGAGAATGCTTTCAGAAATATAAATAATGATTGTTTATTTTTATCAATTTACAAAATGCAAAGTGAGCGAACAAAAGAAAAATCTAAATCAAATCAATATTTGGTGTTACTACCTTTTGCCTTCAAACCAGCATCAATTCTTATAGGTACACTTGCACAAAGATTTTGTAGGATTATAGTGAGTAGTTGAGTTGTAAAAACAAATCAGGGGGGGATGGTGGATTTTATCATTTATCGGACGATTAAAACAGTAGTAATTTCCGCATTCATTGATAAAATAGCACAAGGGATGGAACGGGGGAATGTTCGTTTTAGAAGGGGGATGATTTTGACTGTTTTTATTTCAGGGGGGATGCCATCCCTCCTCAACTTGAGTACTGACTATAGTCATTATATTATTTTGTAGTCATTATATTATTTTGTAGGATTATAGTCATTATATTATTTTGTAGGATTATAGGATTATAGATCTGTGGTTAGTTCTCCAAGATGTTTGGAACAACCTACCAGCCGAGTTCCTTCAAAAACTGTGTGCAAGTGTACCTAGAAGAATTGATGCTGTTTTGAAGGCAAAGGGTGGTCACACCAAATATTGACTTGATTTAGATTTCTCTTTTGTTCATTCACTGCATTTTGTTGATTGATGGAAAAAAATGATTAACACTTCCATTTTTGAAAGCATTCTTTGTTATAGCATTTTTTCACACCTGCCTAAAACTTCTGCACAGTAGTGTACCTTCATATAATACATAAAATAAAGCAGACATACTCTACACACTCTCAGCCCCCAAACGAATAACCACACTCAACATTTAACCAGCTGTACCCTAAACTTAACCTAATTAAACACACACCAGACTTTTACATGAAGCTAATCCCTGCATTAAACACACACTACACTTGACATAGCTCACTGTGCTGTAGTACAGCTCAAAATCCTGTATTATTACACTTTACTACAAGTGGTTGCTTTGACAAACCAAGTACCAAGTGTTCCGTACAGCTAGCTAGTGCCTTTAGTCCCGCTGCTGAGGGTTAAAACTGTTCAAGCTTCAATGTGAGCCTGTAATTAAATGTGAATGCCTGTGGCCTGTGAAATTGCAACTTTCAGCATGTGAATATGTTTCATTTCTGGATTTGCACAGGATCATAAGGTTATTTTGGACATTGTGCTTTTTATAGGTTCCAGCTAAGTGTTTTCTCATGTTTCTTTTGTAAACAGATTTATTGCCAATATTCTGGGTTTTTTTCCCCTTCAGAAATAAATCACGTCCCTCAAAAAATCAAAAACGCTCCACTCTTCTGTTATTTATACTAATTTATTTATTATAAAAAGTTATAAAAACCTCACAGTAAACGTAGTAAGTACAAAATTACACATACAATTCAAGTCTCTCGAATCAGTGTCCATCTTGACTCTCCTGCTTCAGGGACACTGAACAGACAACTGTACGGGAAGTCAAGTCATAAAATCATTTAAATCTGTTCAAGCTTCACCACATTGGCATTGAGGAAAAGCATTTCAACACTGATGCGTATGAACATGCCTGGAGCATTATTAATAAGTAGAAAACCTATTGCCACTGGCAATAAACATCTATGAACCTGCTGAAGACTTTGCTTTTGCTGTTTTTGTGGTAGTCATACAAGTACTGACACAAACAGATATGATGCTCCAGACGTGTGTAAGAGGTTTAATCATCTTTGTTCTTGTGATGGGGATTTCCTTCATGCTTTTGTCTGAATAAATGAAAATGTGAAACCAATAAAGTGAATAAATCCATCCAATATATTATGAATAGAGACGAAACGTAAGAATTTAGCGTGTGAACCGAACTCAGACACTCATTATTACACCCCCTGGGTCATGGAATTGAACTCTATTCAAACAGATCCAAGTGCCTAAGGACTCAACGCTCTTTCATCTACCTGAAATCCCATCCTCAGTAGAGATATGATTGTGCAAGGAGTAGAACAGTGAGAGTCCAGCTCTGTAGACTGCTACCATAACGCAGCAGTGTCCAGTTTTGTAAAGTACTGCTAGGGCTGGGCAATATGACCTCAAATCAATAACGTGATTTATTTAACATCTTACCTCAAATATAAATAATGAACGATTATAGTTCACGGACAAGGTTTGTATTTTAAATATGGTCAATTATTGAAGCTGGAATATTTTTCCAAATTCTTATTTTTGTGATTTTGAACTAACTGAGGGAAAAACACAGATATAGTCACAGACGGGACGGGGCGGGGACTCTACAGAATTTAAAACAAAGTACTAACAAAAATAACAAATATCTGACATGGTCAAGATTACATTGGTCAGAAGTTATGAATGTCAGTTTTAATTTTTGATCAACTGCCCAAGCCCTGGGAACACTCCAAAATAACTTTTGCCGAACCTCTTGCGGAAGTCTCGGGGAACAGTTAAGCAGCCTTTTTTTTACCATCTCCAAAATCGAGTGCCACAAGGACTATGTGGAGTTCTGTGTGTTATTAGAATGTCCAGTGATCTCACTCTCGGAGACAGAGCTCATCACACACAGAGTCACTCCTAACATCGTCAGTACCATCCCCATCACAGCTCCTGAGGAAATAATAAAGTGATTAGTCACAAAAAAATGTGTTGGAGAGATTCAAACTTTCCACATTACACTTTCAGTCGAAAATGCATCAAACAGAGAGGGCCAGGTAGGACCAAAGCGTGTCTAATAAGTACGGGGGGCCAGGGCATGAAGGGAATTATAATTTAACCAGGAGCCAGTGTAGTTGTACGAGGGTGGGGGTGATGTGCTGGAGGGCTCGGTGCAGGTGCTCATCTTGGCAGCAGACTTCTGCACATATTCCAACATGTCCAAGGCTTTATTGGTTTATTGGGGAGTGGTGAAGGTATGGATGAGGGTTTCAGCTGCGGAGTCTGAGAGCCCCCGACTGAAGAGATGGAGCAGCCATCCAACCACTTTGAGGAGAAAATTGTTCATGCAGCGCTGTGGAAGCCACAACCACCAGCTGAGTCATCCAAGTTTTGGAGTTTGCGGTTGACAAGATAGTGAGGAGGGAGCTGAGTGGAAGATTTAGTGCCGAGATAGAGCTGACTGTCACCAGCACAGCAGTGTATTTATTATAAAAAGTTATAAAAACCTCACAGTACACGTAGTAAGTACAAAATTACACATACAATTCCAGTCTCTCAAATCAGTGTCCATCTTGACTCTCCTGCTTCAGGGACACTGAATAGACAAGACAAGTGCTGTACGGGAAGTCAAGTTTGACTTTCTGGAAATGAGTCAACGGCATCATTATAAAATCATTTAAATCTGTTCAAGCTTCACTACATTGGCATTGAGGAAAAGCATTTCAACACTGATGTGTATGGACATGCCCGGTGCATTATTAGTAAGCAGAAAACCTATTGCCACTGGCAATAAACATCTATGAACCTGGGCCAGTTAGGACCAAAGCGTGTCTAATAAGTATGGGGGGCCAGGGCATGAAGGGAATTGTAATTTAACCAGGAGCCAGTGTAGTTGTACGAGGGTGGCGGTGATGTGCTGGAGAGCTTGGTGCTGGTGATCATCTTGGCAGCAGACTTCTGCACATATTCCAACATGTCCAAGGCTTTATTGGTTAGACAAAACAATATTCCATAACAATAATGCACGTGGGGAGTGATGAAGGTATGTATAAGGGTTTCAGCTGCGGAGTCTGAGAGCCCCCAATTGAAGAGATGGAGCAGCCATCCAACCACTTTGAGGAGAAAATTGTTCATGCAGCGCCGTGGAAGCCACAACCACCAGGTGAGCCATCCAAGTTTTGGAGTTTGCAGTTGACAAGATAGTGAGGAGGGAGCTGAGTGGAAGATTTAGTGCCGAGATAGAGCTGACTGTCACCAGCATAGCAGTGTCGGATGATCTAAACAAAGGCAAGCATGTAGATAATAAAAAGAAGAGGGCCAAACACAGATCCTTGTTGTGCATCTTGGATAACTGGAGTGGGGGAGGGCTGAGTTTCCGCAGGAGACAGTCATTCTGAGGACAGAGGGTACTAGGTAAGATTCTAGGGAGGAGTTAGGGATGGGACGCAAGGTGGGAGGGTAGGCATGCTGTAACCAAAGTTGTGAGCACAGGGTCAAGCTGACAGGTGCAGGCCTTGGTTTTAGTGACCAAAGTGGCAACTTGGGAGGAATTCAGTTAAGAAAAAGTGAAGAGGGACCACTGAGGCGGAAAATCCAGAGGACAGGACAAGAGAAGGAGAGGGGCAGCTTGGAAGAAAATCCAGGAACATAGTGCATAGATCGAGAGCATCAGGGCAGTGTGGGACTACATAGGGGCAAAACAACCGGTTTATGGTAGTGAAAAACAAGTCTGCTGATTGTCAGTGAGGGTGGAGTAGAGCTCTATTTTGGTCTTTGGACAATGCTGCCTTATAAGCAGTCACATGGTCTTTAAAGGCCTCAAGGTGGACAGTGATGTCAGACTTTTTATGAATAGGTGCTCTATTCATAGAGAGTACGTCACCGGTAAACAATGGGCCAGTACCATCTGAGATTTAAGGGAGACACCGAATTAAAGGTGCATGATAAAACTAAATTATAGTAAGCGACTAGAAAATCTATCACAAATATATAATCCCAATAGCTTTAAAAGTTGAGCATATATACAGGGCAAAAAAACAAGAAAAAAACGCCAGCAATAAATAAAAAAAAACATAAAATAAAATAACCGTTCATTCAACCATGTTGTGTTTCTAGAGCTTTAAAAGATTTCTGCAAACGACTTACCATAATTGTTAAAGTTATTTATACTGATTTAGTCTGTAAAAAATGTCAACATATTGCACATCTTATAGTCCGTGTCGTAAGCATTAAAATAAATGATAAAACCTCCCAGACCACTGTTCACACTGACGCTCCTGTTTCAGAGGAGACATGCGTTGGCCCACATAAACTATCGAATCTCTTTGTTATTTCTGTTTGCAAAACGAATTAGAGAGCATTTTTCAGTGCCGTGTTGCCAGCGTGATTAAATCACTTCCAAATGAATTCTTTAAGGTGCTTCATTCGCTGGAAAACCAAACAACTATTGGTTTGCTAAACCATGTGTAGACAAGATGAGGAAATTCGAAACAAGATCCAACATACTAATTCCTCCGAACTCCTCGCCGAGCAGTTTTCCAGTGAACAGCGTAAACAGAAAGCTGAGGGAGTTCACCATGGGCACGGCCAATGACAGATCTGCAGCACAAAACAGGCATTAATGTAAACTAATCAGAATCAGATCTGATGCCCTTAAATATGCATTCAAAACTCGGTTTACCAGTTATTTGTCCTAAACTGCACTACGGTGTCCTGATATACCTTTGTCCAGGCATTTAATCTATAAATCTGCTATTTCCAGAAAGAAATATCACCATACTTGATAAACTGTAGGTGTACAACTGACCTGTGGATGCCAGAGTGATGTAGAAAACCACAGACCCGCTCTGGTTTAGCAGAAATGGCATGAGATACTGCAAAACAACAACAGAAGAATAAAGCACTTTTGTTTTGGTACTGTATAGTGAAGTGATTAGATCACAGGTGATAAAACAATTTACAGGTCCTGTCAATTATTAAATCAGGCGTAACACTGCACCAGATTAGATTGACCAAGGCCTTTATACCAGAAAATGAAGGAACAAAGCAGGATTATGAGAAACATGTCTTGTTTACTTGTCTTACTGAAATCAGACAAACAAGTATAATGGCCCAAAGAGAAAGACTCAGGATGAGCTTTTATCCTGAGGCAATAAGGAGCCTTTACTAAGACGTTACATCCCAACTTTTACCTGTTCATTATAATACAAAACGGAATTGGGCTAAATATTAAAAAGTCGATCATATATCATATCATTTCCGGGTAGAGCGTGAGACTGGTAAAGGTGACACTAAGGTACTCATGAGCAAGGTAGCGTCCTTAAGCACTGCTTCCCGGGCAGCCCGCTTCTCCTTACGCAAATGCAGAAGTCATATTTTGCTGCGGTGCACTAAGTACTGTGGTGTGGTGTGTTCACAATTACAAACAATCGTTCACTTAAATACAACAATATGAATAATTCTTAGCAAAATACCCATGATCTTTATTATAGACTTATTATAGACCATAGACTTTATTTTTAAAGGTCTACAAGGTCTACAAAGGTCTTCAAACTGATTGATGAGCTCATTGTACGGTGATGTGAGCCAATGACTGTGACGAGCCACTTAAAAGGTCTAGAGCCTCAAGATTCTTTATTTGGTAGATACGTAATTATACAAATATAACACACAGGGATATGCACAGATTCGTTCCAATTGCACAGACTGTGCAAATTAAAATGTAAATTTGTAAGTTAAAGATATGTTACAAGAAAATAACATTTTGCACATATTTCAAACAAGTGCAAGTGAGTGATTATTTGTCATGGTGAACACAGCACAGCACAGCACAGCACACAAGGCACCAGAAAGTAATGTGACCTCTGCAGTTCAAAGTCAAAGTCAACTTTATTGTCATTTCTGCTATTTACTGTATAGATATACAGAGAGACGAGACGACGTGGCTCCAGTTTCAACAGTGCAACAAGAAACAGGGAACAAGGAACAAACAGGGTATATAGAATAGACAATAAATAGAATACAAAATATACATTTTAAACTAGAAATGGAGTATTAAATATAAACTTTAAACTAGAGCTAGAAAGAGAGACAATTTAGATGTAGTATTAACCTACAGTAACCTATAGTATTTGACCCATCCGAAAGTCCACCACAAGTTTGCCACAAACCTAATTTGAATGTGAAAATATGACTTTGCAGCAACACTGCCAAATGCTTGCAAGAATCCTACATTTTCTGTAAAGGAATGAAAAGGGAAACAGACAGATGTGATAGAATAACACCCTGGTTAACAAGTTATATGGGACAAAAACACATGATCCTCTTGAGTCTCTGTTTTGACCATAATATACTCGGAAGCGTCGCCCTGTTTACCATCTTAAGTGAAAATTAAGACCTTTTCTCTGACCGTTAACCATCTTAAGAGAAACTGTTATTTACCTTCACATTTAGAAACAAGAATTTAGCTTCAGCCACGAATTGGGAGAGTCTGTTTCCCTTCTTGACATGCTCGATCCCCGCAGTGGCTCTCTTGAGGAGCGGGTTGGTGGCTCCCCACAACGCCGCCACCGCCAACAAACACACAACGTCCACTGAAACGTACCGTCATGTTAAAAATCTGAATAACTTGACACAAAAACATGGAGGAAAAAGAAACAAGCTTCGTTTTAGACGTTCAAATGTATGAACACACCTACGGACGTCATGATGGTGCTTTTTTCTCGCGTTGCGGATTTCACACAGTGAGTTTGCGCCACAGCACCATCAGGCGGCCTGGAGTTCCTGCGAGACGATCTCAGAAGGAAACAAGGCTTAAAAGTCAAAGTAAACTTCATTGTCATCTCATCTATGTACATGCATATTCAGAGACATGATGAATTAATAAAGTTCAATTTTACAGTTTGTAAATATGTAATTCTAACACAACAAAACAGTCTGCAGTGGAACGCGCCCATCGCGTTATTGTGACGCAGCCCGCAGTAGTTTGAGAAACGCCGTTTACTCCAGGGTGGAATAAAATGAGTAGAAAATAACAAGATAAATAAAAAATCAATGTGTATAGAAGAATTCATTGTTTAATATAAAATAACTTTATTCTGTGTCCAACTGGAGACCAAATGGATAAAGAACTGTATCCTCTTTGCACTGACATGATTTTTCCTCTCAACACTAAGCGACAGAATGTCTCTGCATAATAAAAATCTCTGCTTGTCCATATCACAGACTTCATTTTAATTTAAAAAATATTTATTAAAATGGTAATCATCTTCAGCTTCACCAGGCCATTCTCTCATGTCCTATTTTTGAGCTCAACTAAAGTAAAGAAATTTTATAAATCCTAATCTTTTATCTTTTGTTATTAAAAAATAATTTGTGCACATATGTAGGTACACAGTACTTTCTTAATAATGTCCCCTTCGTATAACAGTGCAATACCCAATACTAATACAATTCAAAAGTGCAAAGATTTTGCATTATAATGGCAATGTGACAACAATGTGCCTGAATCTGTCTAATTATAAGACCAACATATAAGACTGTCAGAGCAACGTGCAAAAGTTTTACAGATGTGCAGGAACGTTATAAGCTGGTGCATTGCAACTAAATTTTAATGACTGTGGCCCAAAATGCAGAATGTCTGAGATGTTGCCAATCAGATCTGAGGTGCGGTGTGAATTTGGGATAGATATCTACAGGAAAAGCTGTTAAGATGTGTTGTTTCAAGATATCACTTTCACACCTGCACAGCAACAAGGATTGTGCCAAGAAGAAATGGTACATTTGTATGTGGCTTAACACTTGACTTACACCACAAGGTAAAAAAAACCAAAAATCATAGTCAAGGTTCTTCTTTTACATCAGATTTTTACAAAGATGTTAATCAGGATTTATCTCAAACCCAGTTACTTTCTGTTTTCGCTTGCTAAAATCAGGCAAATGTTTCAGAAGGCTTAAGGCTCCAAAAGAATTTTCTCATGGCGGTCTATTTACATAAATGTCCTACATTGCACACACTTGTGCAGACTTGTTCAATTCTTTATTTCGTATGTGAATAGCAGTGAGCTCAGTTTCAATCAAACAGGTCTAGAATTCAGCTGAAGTGGATTAAAAAAACAACTTTTATTTATGTTTCATGTACTAAATGTGCAAAACAAGCAAACCTCATTATTTTTACATTTGCAATTCATATCTCAAGGTGCCAGCACTAACATTCTCTTCCTGTATTCAAACACACACACTCAATGCCAGCTTTTTTTGCTGGTAGTTTTACATTCCAGTTAATTTTTGCTTTTTAACTTTGTCAACAATTTTATCTTGATCATCTGTTAATACATGTTCTCTAACAGCAGTAATCTTGATAGTGTAGGGCTGAAATCTCCATAAATGGCCTAAAGTTGGAGCTGGCTAGGAGGAAATGGTGTACATTTTTGTCCCGTAAACCATATCCTTATGGAATGTTTTGACCATGGCAATATCAGTAATCAGTTAAGCTCCTGTTGCCTGGAAAGTCTACACCATGTGCTGTGTAATACTGTGTCTCATTCACTGACTGCTCTTTCGATTTTTCGGCTTGCACAAGTCATTCAAATTGGGACAGTTGGACAGGGCAAATCCAGAGGACACGTTTGGTTGCGGTGCCCTGTATGCTGTGCTGTGTTTACAACGGCAAATAAGCAATCATTTAAACAAAGCTTTGGTGGAGTACAGTAAAAGCAAACTCTTGAATCAAAGAAAAAAGTTACATCAGCTTATTATTTAACTAACAATTGTTTTTAGTTGGACTTCTTGGTGTAACAGACCACTTCTCAGAAGAGTTCATCAGCCAGTTGAACAGGAACAACAGATACTTAAAATGGAAGTTTAAAAGGTTCAGGAATGTGTAAAAAGAAATCGTAATTACATAGTCCCCTCCGATGACTTCACTAACATTGCTCTTAAAGTGTTTTGAAAAAACACATGCGCCATATCAATATGATGACTGACATGTCCTCCTCTATGTAGCTTCTTGTCATGCAGTTTAAGTTGCAGATTAGTTTACACCTGTATCACTGTCAAACATTTCAAGCCAAAAAAATTGTTTTGACAACGGTCAGTTTGGCGTTCTCACCTCATTTTTCCCATGGGAGTATTACCAGTGACAATTCTACATCTGAATGTTGGTGTCAGGTATAAAAAAAAGAGTGGGGCCTTCCAACCAGCATTCATCACCATTATCAGAGAAATAATCTGACATAGAATTGTGAAACGTAACGTCCGAGCTGCCTGTCTTTCTAATGCCTTAATTCATTGACAGCAGCTTTTCATTTGAGTAGTTGTATTTTGCAGACTTGTAGGGTCTGGAGAGTAACTTACAACCCAAAAAGTTGGAATGCTGTGCAAAAATGCAGTGTTGAGCAAGTTACATCCAAAATGTAATATATTATAGATTACTAGTTACTCTTATCTCACAGTAATTGGTTACATTACTGTCTCTGAATTATAATGCATTACATGACTCCTGCATTACTTTTCAGTTACTTTCACCAAAATAACTGCGGAAGCAGGACTTGGCAGTGTAAAATGCTAAAATAATAATATAACATTACTGGGAATTTATTAGTAAAGCCTTAATTTACTGCGTTACCACAAAAGCAATACATTACTGTAATTGGGTCACTTTTGTAATGCATTACTGCATTTTGCAATACTGGCAAAATGCAAATAAAAAACAGAATGCAATGACTTACAAAGCTCATAAGTAGAGTTGGCAATAACAAGCCGATGACGATATCCAATGTTGATCATGCCAAAAAGTAACGCCATACCGCTGGCATTTCTAACTCAAACGAGCGTGGCAGCCTCGAGCAAGAGCGGAGCATTCAAGGACATGTGCAGGCAGAGTTCAGCACGCATGGACAAAATATTTTGCTCACTTGCTCGGAATTTTGGCACATACATTTTAAGACAGAAGGTTCGCGCCAAATAAAATTAGACCTCTGCCTTTGGACATGCCTGGCATAAGCGATACCTTTCTGGCAAACAATGTGTCATCTAATATCATCTAGAAATATTGTATTTGGGAAATTTATGCATCGATCTGATGCCGATGAAAAGCAATAATCAGCCGATACCGATATCATTGTGCATCCCGATTCATAAAGCCATATTTTCCTCACAATAAAGCACAGAAAATGTAAGTTTAACTGAGAAAATGAATTTTAACGGTTAAGAATAAGATCCTATAGAATTTGATGGCAAAGTCATTTTGAATTTGCAACAGGTCAGTAACATGATTTGGCATAAAAGGTGTGTCTTAGAGAGGCAGAGAGGTTCACCAATCTGCAAAAATAATTTATATAAAATATGGATAAATGAGCGTGGCAAATTATTACGTTCTGCTTTGTTCACACTTAACACAGCGTCCCAACCTTTTTGGAATGGGCTTGTAGCTCTCTAGCAGCTCTTGATTTTGTGTATATTTACTAGCATAAAGAACATGTTTTCGTAGTGGATGGAGCATGAAGCGCTCGTGTACATCATCAAAATGCGTTAAACATCAAAGTGCATCTGTAGCATTTGTTATAAAAGAACTATTCAACTAAGCAAACTTTATAAGCATGGAACATACTACAACATATGAATGTCAACACATTGTTATGCAATTTCAAAAGATCTGCTTGCGTGCAAGTCTTTTATACCTTTGGAAAACTCACAACCTTTTATACAAAGCTACAGCTTCTTCACGGTGCGCACGCTTGAATTGTAGACAAGTCAGAACACATTTAGAGATGTTTACTTGCTGGTTGTTGTGTCACCTGCTGTTTAATTCTTTTTCTTGCTCCAAAGTGTAGGGAGGAAGGGGTAGTGTGGAATACGTCTTTCTTCCATTACTACAGGCCAAAAGGGTGGAGTCTGCAGGGATTTGTTTTGGTTCTTTTGTTTAATTTTGTGTAAATATCAAGTCCTGCAAGTACACAGTTAATGTTTTCTCCTTAGCTTCAAGAGTAAAAACATCATGATGAGAAACAACAGGAAACACAGTACTGAGAGAATGATAACTGTGATGTTTGCTCCACACTTGACTACTTCTCCACCTAAAACAAATGGGGAAAAATGTAACACATAGTGTAAAGCACTGATCACTGTACAGCAACCCATTTTTAGTGTGTTATATTTCATAGTCTGTCACATTTAATATGGTCTTCATCATTTAGGCTAATATATGCACTGTTCATGCTGTATCACTGTTACATGGCTTTCTATGCTGTTTACACTGTGAATAATCTTAAATCTTGAATATACAGCAGTTTCCACAGCTCTATATGGCTATGGCTATGGCTTTAATCAGCAAGAATATTTGTAGCTTCCTTCTTCCACAAGTTGTTTGTGAAATAGCAAAGTATTCCCTACTTCTCCCGAAGTGTCTTTACCGTTAGCAGATCTTGTAATGCAGATAAAAACAAGACAGATAATTTCTGAAGAAACTGTGTGATTGCTTTGTGTTTAAAAAACAAACACGGGGATAAAATGGTAAAAAAAAAAAAACGTAAAAAGGGAAATGATAAACGTCTTCTTCTTCTTCTTTCAGCTTTACCCTTGAGGGGTCGCCACAGCAAATCATCTGTCTCCATTTAGTCCTATCTTCTGCATACTCTACCCTCACACCAACTAACTTCATGTCCTCTTTCATCACATCCATAAATCTCCTTTTTGCTCTTCCTCTCAGCCTCCTGCCTGGTGGCTCCAACCTCAGCATTCTTCTATCTATTTACTCATTGTCTCTCCTCTGGACGTGCCCAAACCATCTCAGTCTGGCCTCTCTGACTTTATCTCCAAAACATCAAACATGAGCTGTCCCTCTGATGAACTCATTCCTGATCCTATCCATCCTCGAAAAAGGGAAATGATTAACGCTGTGTACAAATATTTCTGCTGATTAGAGCTACTTGATTAAAGTTAAGCTCACATCAGGAACCGGCTAAACACAAATAAAATAATAGAACTGTTCTCCTCCCACTTCTAGCCAAAATACAGAATAACAGCTTTAAAATAGTGTCCCCTTCTGGCAAAGACAGGGAATAAAAGCTTAAAAGGTGGCGTCCACTTGTGGCCAAAATACGGAATAACAGCTTTAAAATAGTGTCCCCTTCTGGCAAAGACAGGGAATAAAAGCTTAAAAGGTGGCGTCCTGTTGTGGCCAAAATACGGAATAACAGCTTTAAAGGTGGCGTCCTGTTGTGGCCAAAATAGGGAATAACAGCTTTAAAATAGTCTCCCCTTCTGGCAAAGACAGGGAATAACAGCTTAAAAGGTGGTGTCCTGTTGTGGCCAAAATACGTAATAACAGCTTAAAAGGTGGCGTCCTGTTGTGGCCAAAATACGGAATAACAGCTTAAAAGGTGGTGTCCACTTAAGGTCAAAATAGGGGATAACAGCTTTAAAGGTGGCGTCCACTTGTGGTCAAAATAGGGGATAACAGCTTTCAATGTTTCTTTATATTTTACCAATATGGTTTCGCATCAAAACTGCTTAAACTCCTCCACTTGCTTAGTGACTGAAAGAACGAGTCAGTCAAATCTCCCCCTTATTACAGATAAAACATATTTTTGCTGATGAATAACAAAAACAACCAGCGCTCTACTCACAGTACAGCTATTTACTTTATGTTTTCAGTGTATTCCGACACACGTTCTTTGCATTATTGTGTGGAACGCCATTCATGCCAAATGACTCTCTTGTGGAATGCCATCATGTCAAAAATGTTCTCTCTAAGAAACAAGTCCAAAATGACTTATAGGCCAAAATGAGTTCAAATTGGCTCAAAAATTGCCAAAAACTTCAATATTTCTTTTCAATTAGTTCAGCCATTCGAGGGGGACTCGGAGTAGAGCCGCTGCTCCTCCGCATCGAGAGGAGCCAGATGAGGTGGCTCGGGCATCTGGTCAGGATGCCTCCTGGACGCCTCCCTGGGGAAGTGTTCCGGGCATGTCCCACTGGGAGGAGGCCCTGGGGAAGACCCAGGACACGCTGGAGAGATTATATCTCTCGGCTGGCCTGGGAACGCCTCGGGATTCCCCCAGAAGAGCTGGACGAAGTGGCGGGTGAGAGGGAAGTCTGGGTTTCCCTGCTTAGGTTGCTGCCCCCGCGACCCGACCCAGAACAGCGGTAGCAAATGGATGGATGGATCAAAACTGCTTTGAAAATGTTTAATGCCTAATATTACCACAAAGGAAACGGGTCCTAATAGACCCTGATGCTGGCATGCTACACATGTCTCTTAGACAACCTGTTGTTTAAGATGATTTTCCCTGGTTGAGGTAATTAACATCCCTGATGTATATCACCAACCCTGCATTATTTAAAGGTGAACCTCACATTCTTTAGTTTGGTGACGTGGTTTTAAGTTTCCCAAAGAGAACACTCGACATTAAGGCACTCCCATAAATCTATATTCCTTTAAGCTATGTTCTCAAAGCTTCTATCATTCCATTACGCCTCAGATTAAATTACAAGCCCAGTTCACACCTGAAGGTTAGGTGAGGTTAAAACCTGACATAATGCTGTAAAACCAGAAGATCACCTTGTACAGTATATGTGCTTATTATACACTTTCATGTATGTGCAGTTGCCAAAATCTCTTTTATGCAGGCATACCAAGGACTTTAAGTGAATACCAAATGGATAAAGAACTGCTTACACCTGGAACTAACCTTGTTTTTCTTTATGGCATCTCATACATTTGGTATACAGAATAAAGGTATTTTGATATCCAATAATATGCGTTCTTCTATATTTAGTTATTATTTACAGGAAAGATCGTTTTTGATCAAATGATGTGAAGAAATACTGAAGCTTTGCCTAATTTTCAGTCAATTTGATCTCATTTTGGTTTTTAAAATGACCAGATTTTAATACATTATAATGGTCATATTTGTATAATTATCCTCCATTAAGGTCTACCCATTACTTTTTTATAGTTAACATTGAAAAAGGTTAATTTTTACTATGAGCTGCGCATCTTAAGCTTTTTAAATGGAAGCATTTCAAACTACAGTGTACTTCTGATTAGAAGTAACTAAGCTACAGTCAAGCTACTGTTTTAATACAGTGGTAAGATACGATATTAAAGCTCACCCGATCTCGAGTACCGATCTAATACCAATATTTAATCTTTACAGCCCTGAGAGAATTTGGGGCATTTTTCTTTGTTTTTAGGCTTATTATAGTGTTTGTGTAGAAGTTAGCTATACATGTATCCAGAACGTCCTGTAGATTTGTCATATTTGATGTGCAAATGCTGACACAATCGTGAAATCAGTTCATTTCTGATACAAAAACTTTTTTTCTTTTTAAGCTTTATGTAGTATAAAAGTGCTGGAACTGTAGACATAACCACTAGAACTAGTAAGAACAGTGTGCTTTATTGCAGAGTTTTTTTATGTAGAGATATTCTACATTCTTCTTTATTTATTTAGAATCCATCTGGATATAGAATAAAATTGTTTATTTTTTACTCTAACATTTTTAGAATGTAAAAAAAATATTTTCATTTTAATTGAAAAGAAATATTGAAGTTTTTGGCAATTTTTGAGCCAATTTGAACTCATTTTGGCCTATAAGTCATTTTGGACTTGTTTCTTAGAGAGAACATTTTTGACATGATGGCGTTCCACAAGAGAGTCATTTGGCATGAATGGCGTTCCACACAATAATGCAAAGAACGTGTGGCCCGGAATACACTGAAAACATAAAGTAAATAGCTGTACTGTGAGTAGAGCGCTGGTTGTTTTTGTTATTCATCAGCAAAAATATGTTTTATCTGTAATAAGGGGGAGATTTGACTGAACTGGAACACTTGAATGTTGGACTTCCCTGTGAAAGACGCTAACCCTAACCACAACCCTAAACACAGAAAAAACTATCATTTACATATCGGCTCCGGAGATCGGCCCAATGCCACCGATATGCGATCCAGCTATTTGAGTCATTATCAGACTGATATCTGATCCACACATTGGATCGCTGCATCCCTACTAACTACACCACTTTTACTACATGTGAAAGTGAGTATCATTGTCATTACACCACAGCACAGCACACAGTGCACCACAACCAGATGACCTCTGCATTTAACCCATCCATGAAGGAGCAGCGGGCAGCTAACAAGCACCCAGGGAGCAGTGCTTGGGGACAATACCTTGCTCACGAGTACCTCAGTGGTAACTTTACCAGCCCTGGATTCGAACCTGCGACCTTCTGATCACGGGGCAAACGCCCTACCATTACGCCACCAACTGTCCCTAAACATGCCACCAGGGTAAAACAGGATGAAACTGTTTAATGTTGGTTGTGCTGGACACAGGATTCAAAACCACAACCTCCAAGTCCGGAGCAAGAACCCTAACCAGTAGACCACGAACGCCCCTATAAATGTGTGCTTCAAGATTTTGTCATGCTTGCGCAGGGGTCAGGCTGATCTTCTCTGTATGCAACAAGCAATGTATCAATGAAATGTAAAATTCCAAGATTTCAATGACATTTGAAGGCTGTGTGTTTCCATTTTTGGCTGGCACAAGTTAACCTCAAATCGGGGGAAGTCGGTAGTGTAACGGTTAGGGAGGTGGCCACTGAGGTACTCATGAGCAATGTATCGTGCCCAAGCACTGCTCCTTTACGGATGGGTCAACTGCAGACGTCACATTTGGTTCTGGTGCACTGTGTGCTGTGCTGTGTTCACAATGAAAAATTCACTTAAATGTTAAGTCTCACCATCGATATCACCACAACCTGTAGTCAGCTATTCTCCAACCCTGGTGTGAGGATGGGTGTGTTACCTACACACCCGACATAGACTTCAGCTACACGTGTTTTGTCAACTAGCTAATGAACAGGTTTGACAAAGGATACATTGAAACTGTACACAGTTATACATCGTGATGTGTTCACGCTGACTCACACTGAAACGAGATTAGCTTGATAAGCAGCTACACTAGGGCTCGTACTGTTGTCGTTATGAACTTGACTAATGTTACACTAAACTGATAAAACAGTCAGACAAAGGGAGCATTATAGTCCCCCCACGGATTTTCTCATACCAGCGTTTCCATTCAGCGTGGGAAAAAGAGTGGGGGTTAAAACACGTTGTTCAAAAGTACAAGGAACACTTTTCACACTTCACACGTCTACCTTAGGAGTCTCCAGGCAATTCCTCTATGCCTTTGTTGTTAGGCCTATTATAGTGTCAGCGTATAAATGATCTAAACATGCTTTATGTATTAGTTTTCAGGACGTTCAGGGTTCATCATAGTTAGACGTCTGAACGCTTACACAGTCTTAAAGTCTACCTATTTCTGAGAAAAAAATGTTTGCGCTTATCAACATTTTCTACATTAAACTGCTGCTGATCTTACACTCAATTAAACGCACAATTCCAGCATTGCAATTTTAGTTTTTCTCCACTTTACTGCTGTTAGAATATTTGCACATATTACTCAGACCCTCTAGGATTTCACGATGTTGCAATCGCAACTATTAACTCAAATTCAGCCAATCCCTGCAAATTCATTACTACCGTGCAATTCTGACCAATTACCACAACTTTTTCTGTAATTTTTGACCAATCATTGTCATTTTCTGCAAAACGTTGAGACATACGTCAGCGAACTCACTTCCTTGTTACGTTTAGAAGACGCAGGAAGCGTGTGATAAAAACCTTCAAAAATAACGAAATTATTTATGGTCAATAAAAATAATAGTTTTGTTCCCTTCGTTTTAATTCATTCTTAAAGAATCATTATTAAGGGGAACAAAATCACAATTTTTACTGCAACTTTGATTTGCTCCTGCAACCTAATTGCAACAAAGCGCCTAACAACACTGCAACTTTATCACAATGTTTTAGAAAAGCTGCCGCAAAAATCAGGCATTTTAGACAGCAACAATTCCAAAAAAGGTCTGTGAAATCCTGACGGGACTGATTACTGAACTCCTCAGATAACTATTTTTTCTACTTCTAGCTTAGACTTTATAAATATACTGCTTATTATTTAATAGATTGTCTGTTTAGAAAATTCATATTAAACTGCAGCAGGTCTTTGCTCATTCCATGCAAAAAGTTCCAGGAATTGTTGACTGCTGTTGCAAAACCACATATGATTGAATACCACATGCAACTAAGGTTTTCTTTTCATCTGCACTAGTGTTTATGTTTTAGAGTCTAACTGCTTGTTTTTATTTTGCAGAAACATGTGATGGCTTAGTACAGCAAGGAAAAATAAAGTGTAAAAACTAAAATAAAAGGTGTCAAAAATAAAATAATGGGGTCAGGGGGCAAGTTATTTATCCATTTGGTATTCAGCTGGATACAGTATAAATATATATCAAGAACACATTGTTGAGATGCAGCCCGTAATGCATTGAAGTATATTTTCTATATATCATAGAAATAGAAAAGACTCTGATTGAGCGAAGTGAAGAAATACTGACGTTTTGACCCCTGATTACTGCAGTCTTTTTATCTGCTGAAACCGCTAAGTGCTCTGAACGCTGAAGCCAGTGCAAAAACTGCGTTTGGTGGACATGGGCCTTTAAGCTACTGATGATAATAAAGTAACCTTCAACCGCGAGTTATACCAAACTAAATTGACATGTTTCCCAGTTAAGACTGAAACTTACCATGTGTGAGATTAAGGTGTTGCTGCAGCTCTTGATTGAGGAGGCTGCTTTTTAGCATGAAGGTTATAGCCAGCATGGGACTCTGCGTCTCGTAACTGCTTTTTACATGACACAGCCCATTTTCGGTGTCTGTCTCTGTAAATTCGGTGTGGTGGATGAGATTCTGACCCGACTCTCCGAACCACAGAACCTCCGGCTTGGGATAACCTTCGGTCTCAAACTGTATTCTCACACTTGAGCAGCTGACACTTATATTTAATCTGGGTTTGGAGTATAAAGCTGAAAAGTGAGAACACACAAGGTTTTAAGCACAATTTTGGCAAAATGTGACTGAATTTACTTAGATCCAAATCTAATCTAATTCTATAATCTAATATTAAGATTTAAATCAATACATAAATGAAATGCAGTTTACTTTGCTGTAGTTATCATGAATGTCAGATATCTTGTTAAAAGTCAAAAAATCAAACAAATGCTTATCAATTTGTACAATTCTTTCATTATTGCAACAAAGTGATTATTATATTGTCCAAAAACGCGTAGCTACAACATCTTACAAATCACAACAACTGTAACAATCACCTGCAGCAACCATCACTCATGACACAAATTACCAGTGGCGCCTTCGTGCACTGCAATAAATAGATCACAGTTGTTGACTTTGGTCATAAATTAACATTTTGTTGTTCACTGTAAAAGTTGTCAGTTATTGGTACTATAAAAATACCACTTTTCCCGTACAAAAACAAAATGTTTGGAAGGTCTGCAGAAAACCTGTGAAAATATCATCCTTGCTGCAAATTTGCAGCAACATTGGCAAAGGTTAATGGCAAATTTTGTAAGGGTTGTGTAGGGCAATGAAAAAATCACTTTGTTGCAAATTTAAGTTTCAAAAATGAGTCAAAAAGTCAGATTTTTTCTTGTTAAAGGTAAAGTTGACTATATATATATTTCCTAATAAAAAGCTTACAGATGGCTTATGATGTTTTTGGTTGATGTGTTTTTTGTTTTTACTCTTTTGATGCTCTTTAAGATGTTCAAGGAGTTCCAAAGTAAAGCTTGAAGAGTTTTAACATAACCAAATTTCAGCATTTAAATGAGATCACATGCCTGAGAGATGCCCTAACATTTTTGTCTAATGTCTTTCAAATGATTCTCAATAAAATAGCAAATTTGGAATTAAAGTGACAAAAACTGGAAGTAATGTGCAAATGATAAGCTACAAAAGAGTAGTTAAAGGTCCAATATTTAAAAAAAATAACCATGTTGGGTCTGTACTGCTTCTACACAACTATAAGTTTGATAAAAATGGTGAATTGTGTTAGTATTAATTTACTAAAGTCAGAAATCTTGTGCTTAAACGAGCCATTTAGATTTCTCTCCTACTTCTACATCACAGTAGGGTACATTTGAATAACTCCACCCTCCTATCTGAGAAGCTCCGCCCACCAGGTCGAACTGCTAGCGCTTCCTGATCCGCCATGTTTCCTCACAAGCGCTAATGTAGGAATCACAGTGAAGAAGTCTAGCGGCGGAGTGTTGTGTTGAACATGTACGGCTGTATGGATGGTCTGTTAGCAGCAGCCTTGTGGATTATTTTCACGTGAAGTAAACTGTGCTGTCTACACTACACCCAGCTCTGGAGTGAGGGGCGTGGCCAGCAACGGCTCATTTGCATGTAGGAATACTAATGAGATACAGCCTGTTCTGAAAGAGACTGAAATAGAGGAGTAAAAAGCAGGTGAAAATGTCTAATCTGAGAGGTCTTTACAGTAAACTACTTCAGAGACATGTTTAGTGGAGCTCATAGACCTATTTTAACTTGTTAAAGAAATGTAAAATATGGAACGTTTAAATCAGATTATATGCCTGAAAGACTTCCTTATTTTTTGTCATATGCCTCAGATGGTTTATGCTGCCATCACAATATTCAACCAACAATATACTATTTTTTGAGTTGAAAATAAACAGTTTACCTCCATATTTCAGCTGTACTTGTGCTTTGTCTGTTCCTTGCGTATTGCTCACTGTACACATGTACCAGCCTGCGTCACTCTGCTCCACGGCATGTATCATGAGAGATGCGTTCCCCTTTGCCAGCTCTGAAACGAACAGGGAAGTACGATTTTTGTACGTTGGATACTGCTGCTCCAGCTGGTCCCGCTGGTAATAGAAGCTGTGCACGACGTGGGCGTTGTCCACTCGCTGCCACGTTACCACCAACGAGGAGAGGTCAGGGTCGGGCATGAACTCGCAGCCCAAAATGGCTGGATGACCGCGAAACCCCAACAGGGGGCTGATGGGAGCGTTCACCTTGAAGGCTGTGAAGACAAAAATATGTGTTTATACACTTTCCAGAAAGATCAGCATCTGAATGGAGTTTATTGACGAGTCGCATCGTGTACAAGAAAGAGTGAAAGTGAGTGATTATTTATCATTGTGAACACATCACAGCAGAGCACACAGGGCACAGCAGGGCACACAGGGCACCACAACGCAGTGCTTGGGGACCGTACCTCGCTCACGAGTACGAAATGTTACCTCACTAACAACTTTACCGCTGCGGGATTCAAACCGGCAACCTTCTGAAGACGGGGTGAACGCTCTACCGTTACTTCACCAACTAAGAAGAGGCGACATCGAGGCATCAATTCAATGGTCAATGAGTTCACAGCATCGATTCAAAAACATCTTCAGACAACATACATATTGTAACTGTAATGGAACTTTGCTTTAGCTCAGGAATTTAAAAAAAGGTCGAATTATGTTTGACTTGTTTTTGATATGTGATACGAATGGAAGTGAGCATATGATATTGTCTCATATCTCGTTGGAAAACCAAGAAAAAGCTGCAGGGAAACTTGAGTAAATCTTGTCAACACAGCTTTGATTTTCGCCAGGTGAAGAGCAGATGTTTTGGGGGATAATGGAGAGAGGAAAGAAGCGTTTTAACACAAGCGTCACCGTAAACACTGCTTGTCTGCTGACATCAAATGTCAAATCAGAGTTTTGCTTTGAATGTGTGAAAAACACAAAGCATTGATTTAATCCTCCATAAACATATCTACACAGCGTTTATCTATCAGGTTATTTTTCATTCATTCATCCATTATTTGAACCGCTAAATCCCTATCGGGGTCGCGGGCACAAGGTGGGGACCAAACCTGGGCAGGCGCCAACACACTGCAGGGGTTATTTTTCTATATGGTATTTTATCTGTTGATTTATTGATTTGCTGATAAATGACCTGAAATGTAGATGAATTCTAAGACCATTAATATCTGACACGCATCTGCCGATTGCCGAAGGGTGCGTTTATATTTTCCCAAATGGCAAGTGTCCAAGTCATTTCTTTTGGTTGCACCGGGCAAGACCTGACCCGGTTTTTATACAGGTGAAAACTGTTGGCAATGTTTTTTGACGATAACATTTAGCAACCTTGGAGCTACTCTTCATTCACTTGATTTCAGTAAATCAGGCTATGACTAGACATGTCTTAGGAGATTTCCTAATTCCAGAAGTCTTCCTGGACCAACTTGGGACTAAAGGTCTGGCTCAGTGTTCTTGAGCCAAAAATTATGCCAGGCCCACACCTAGTAATCATGAAACACATAATTACCAACCACGAAGGATCATACATCAAGTCCTAGAATAAATAACAGAGCGTACTAAATGGACGTTAAATGAAAAGGTTACTTCTTTTTGGTATATAATAATTATAGTCATTTCAAAAACAAAAAAAAAAAACCCTGCATGTGCTGTGTCACTAATAACTATATATTTCCTTCTTTTCATTCAACCTATTTCCATTTCTCTAAAGCACACTGAATAACCTCGGTTTATGATCACAAGCTGTAAACGTGCCTGCCTTACCACACCCTCCATATTAAAATATAAATAAAAGTATGTTTATATTAACTTTGTATTGATTTACTTTTACTTTTTTTACAGTCATATAACAAATAAAAAATATTATTTGTTATACGAAATATAATGTTTGTTTTAATACTGCTGCTGGTTTGTTTCTCTGTTATATACCATGTGTGTTAAATCTGGTTCTGGGACATACAGTATAAAAACACTACCAGGGCTGTAGGTTCTATAATCGAACAGAAAAACCGTGATACGACATAAATATATATGAACGTATCTGATCCAAGATTCAAGATTCTTTACTTATCACATACATAATATAAAATGTATTGAAATGTTCCTAGGACTGTGAACCTTACAAGACAAGACCTAAATCTAAACAATAAAAATAGATTGATACACGTTTCCAAAATTGAGAAAGTGTAAATACAGATGCACTGTATATTGAATGGACGATCCGCGAATCAATTTGTCGAACGAATAAAGCAAACAAAAAAAAACCCAAATCAGATTAAGTTACAAAGTTTACTCTTAGAAAAGATGTGTTAAAATGGACACGAACTGTATCAAATTCTTCCACATTAATGAATGAGTTTCTTGTGCATGTGAATTTTAACCCATTCACTGTGTTAACACTGTCAAGAAAGGTAACGCAAAGATGTAACGTTAACACATGTGCTGACTCTGGTTACACATATTGTGTGGAATGCTGTGAACAAAGGCACATGTGTACATTTTAAAACTACACATAACTATGTCTAAAAGATCGGACTTTTTCCAGCACAATTTTATTAAACATTAACACAAAATGTGCAAACTAAAGTGCCTTTCCTATACATTCGTTGTGTTCTAAAATACGTTGACAACCTTTGATCTATAACCACATCAAATATGAAGATGTCTGTACGGATCCTGTACAAGAGGAATTTACCTGCAGAAGTTGTCAGGACGAACAAGGTGTAGAAGCACCTCAGCTGCATCATCGCGTTTACCGGGATTCTGGATCAGGTTCAGGTTCTGACATGGTAAATGTTGAGGAGCCTGAAGTTGGTTCCTTACTCCACACACTCCAGCTCATTATTCATTTCGGTTCCACCTTTAAATGGGTTGTACAATAACAATAACTCCGATCCACCAGTAGGTGGCAGATCCTAGCTCATATCTTAAGCTTTAATATAAAACATCAGCTTTTTCTCATGTGCGGGTTTTAAATGTAATATCTTAGACAATATATTGAGCAGTGAACTAACTGAATGCTAAATATGTGATATTTTACATAATTATACAGCATTTTATTATGTTCTAAATATGCCATCCATATGACAGGATAAATGTCCTCAACTCATTTCTGGACCTTCCTCCTCTTTCATTTCAAAATATCCAGAGACTCATTGAACAATAATGCCATAGAGTAACTTTATCTTTGAACATTTGCTAAAATTGAAGTAACAATTTATTCTGGTTCTTCACAGAATTTTGCAACATTACAGGATGTGGTAGCAGCAGGGGTTGAAAACTGCTACCAAAAAGAGATGAGCACCTTCTCTGAAGTTTCCACATACTAGAGAAATAAAGCTTGTGGGACGACACGTGTGCTTCATGTACTTTAAAGGTTTCCTTCCTTTGGATTTTCCTGTACCCTAATGATTGGGGGAAACACTGTGTACCATATAACATAAGGGCTCTTTGTGAAAGCTCACAGCTGTGAAACCACGGGAGTGTGCATATGTTGACCAGACAGGGAGAAATTGTAACATTTTTTACAATTTTTACTTTTACTTACTTCTCACAATTCTGACTTTTCTCTCACAATTCTGACTTTAATCTCACAATTCTGACTTTTTTCTTTTGAGATTAATTGTGAGATTAAAGGCAGAATTGTGAAATTAAAGGCAGAATTGTGAGATTAAAGGCAGAATTCTGACTTTATTCTCAGAATAAGCTCTGACCCTTTTTTTTTTTTGTGGCCCTAATCCTCGTCCGTACATCTCAGTCCATTCCCTATATGTCTGAATGGATTTCAAGACCATTTCTCAAGATTCAAGATTCAAGATTATTTATTTGTCACTTGCAAATTATACAGGTACAACATGCAGTGAAATGTATCCTGATCCTCTCTTTTGACTGTGCAATTTAGGCAAAAAAATAAAAATAAAATAGAGATGCAATATACAAACTTAAACTTAAAATAAGGGGATAAGGGAATAAAATAAAGATAAATAAACTATTTCTTATATTACAATACGTTTAACCTAAGTATTGTAAGTATCTAAATCTGCAGACAGGTAACAGGTTCAATGAGACTGTTTTTAAAGTGCCGAGTGCAGCTACACAGCAGACAGAGAAGGAGCATGTAGTATTTTGGACAGTGAAATATGGCAGACGTATAAATGATCATAACAATATGGAGTTAAGAGGCAGTATGGAATGCCCCCCTTATGTTTCTGGCATTACGACAGCAGAGTAAGTATGATGGAGTGTAAGACAAATTATTTTCATATAATTTTAACTGAAAATTAACTGTTAAATGTCGTCTAGTCAGCTATTTAGTAGGAACACCTTTGGGTTTAATTACAGTTTTTATGAGACGAGTTGGAAACTCTAACCTTCCAAGAAACACCCCCGGAGAGTTGAGGTTTAGACTGTGTTTGTACAGTCCACGTGTAAAACCATTCTGACTATACAGGTGGTCTGGTCAGTAGTGAGGGGTTCTTATGGCTCCTTAGATGTTTTGCGGCTTTAATTAATTTATTACCAAAAATAATGTAAAATTATATGTAAAATGAATGACTCATGTACAAAACATACATTATATAAAATGTTTATTATTTATATGGCTTATTATACTCAACATGGAACAGAGTGCCACAAAAGTCAATTTTTACTTCTCGCCTCCTTCATCTCTCTCTCTTACAGAAGCATATTAACATCTTTTTCAGTCTCTTTAGACATGGCTGTTTAAGACAAATATCTAATTAGGATAAGTTAGGTTAAAATAACCAATTGCCAGGAAAATGGTTGATTACTGCAAAAAAAATTGTACAGTCAGATTGACTTCTTCTTCTTCTTCCTCTTTCGGCTTTTCCCTTCAGGGGTCGCCACAGCGAATCATGTGTCTTCATCTAGTCCTATCCTCTGCATCCTCTACCCTCACACCAACTAACTTCATGTCCTCTTTCACCACATCCATAAATCTCCTTTTTGCTCTTCCCCTCAGCCTCTTGCCTGGTGGCTCCAACCTCAGCATCCTTCTACCTATGTACTCATTGTCTCTCCTCTGGACGTGTCCAAACCATCTCAGTCTGGCCTCTCTGACTTTATCTCCAAAACATCTAACATGAGCTGTCCCTCTAATGAACTCATTCCTGATCCTATCCATCCTCGTCACTCCCAAAGAGAACCTCAGCATCTTGAGCCTCCGCCTCCTGTCTTTTACTATTAGCTTATAAAAGTCAAGCTGCAAACTGTGTAAATTGTTTGTTTCTTTAGCGCCCCCTGCTCTAACAGAAATAACATTATGCAAAATCTAAAAGCAGATGCTGTTCTGATTCAGGTGAACTGATGAATGAACCCATAGAAAAACAAAAAATCATACGTTTTTAAGTCCTGCTGCTTTCCAGGAAAATCATGTGATTTAAAAAAATCTTTCCCTGTCTGGTCAACATGTGCACACTCCTGTGGTTTCACAGCTGTGAGCTTTCACAAAGAGCCCTTATGTTATATGGTACACAGTGTTTCCCCCAATCATTAGGGTACAGGAAAATCCAAAGGAAGGAAACCTTTAAAGTACATGAAGCACACGTGTCGTCCCACAAGCTTTATTTCTCTAGTATGTGGAAACTTCAGAGAAGGTGCTCATAAAACTTAAGTTTAAAAGTGCCCATCTCTTTTTGGTAAAGGTAAGCAGCAGTTTTCAACCCCTGCTGCTACCACATCCTGTAATGTTGCAAAATTCTGTGAAGAACCAGAATAAATTGTTACTTCAATTTTAGCAAATGTTCAAAGATAAAGTTACTCTATGGCATTATTGTTCAATAAATTAAAGATGTAGAGTATATTAATATGGCTTATTGATTAAAATGCATGCTATGTTTTATGCTGTATGGTACCATGTCTCTTATTAGCCCTTAATTAAAAGGCCATTACTCTGCATGTTATTGTGTCCCTCAGCAATTTGTAGCCTAATGGCAGTTACCTAACACAGGCTGGTGCACATTCCTGGGGTTTTGCAGTTGTGAGCTTTTACAAAGAGCTCTCCTGTTACATGTAACCTTGACTTTTTCCCTGACTGCAAGATGGAGCTACACCTCAGTTCTCGAATCTCGGTTCCTCCTAATGTTTCTTCATTTTTCACTGCACCAATGCACCATGCAAATAAAATCACCCTTTTAACTGATCAAAAATCATGCACAAATGAGTTAATATAATGATTCTTTGAGGAAGCAAATTATCATATAAAAGACATGAATGTCTAATTTTTTTTTTTACTTTGAGCTGAAAATACTGTTTTTGCTGTAATGAAAAAACTAACTTTTTTTTGTATGTAAGTTGTACATGTAAACAGGCTCCAATATGGAATTTTAGCAGTTGCTTTCCTCTTAGGATACAAGAAAATGCAATCATATGGAGCACATTCTACAATATTTATTTCTCTGTTTTGTCTTTGGAAATGTCAGAGAGCCCCTGCTGCTACCTCAGACTGTAGTTTCCATCAGAAGGCTGTGATGCTGTTCCAGGAATGCACCCCATTTTTGTTCATTTGGAAACTGGTTCTGTTTTTATCCCGCCCTGACCGACTCCCACAGCAAGACTATAACCTCAAGCTGCTTCAGGAGGATGCCCTTGAAAGTAGAAAATGCAAGTTGTTCTGAAATAAGTGTTTAATAAATACATTCATTTAAAAACATTAATGATTAGATAAATATGAGTTTCATCATCGCTACAATTTGTCATGTCTCCCCCAGGACAGTTGGCCCCGGCAGCCACCAGAGGCCGCCAAAGAGACTACAGATACTGTTTCCCTCGGGTTCCTGGTTCACACGTGTTTTGAGTTTGTCTCGTTAGCTTTCTTGACGCTGTTCCTTTCCCTTAGTTAAGTTCCTGGTTTCTCATTGGTTGTCCCTTGATTTTCTTGTTTAGTTTCCTGAGTTAGGCCTCTATATAAGTTCTCTCAATTGTCTTTGTCTGGGCCCCCTCACAGTCCCTATGTGTCCACACTCAAGCACTGAGATGCTGCCCATGCCCCAGTCTGCTGTCTGCTTGGAGTCCTGGTGAAGTCTGTCTTTGTATTGTGCTCTTTGTTAGTATCTGGTAGTGTGTTAGCATTAGAGTTAGCATAGCATTAGCATAGTTAGCTTTAGATGTAGCCACTCCCTGTTGACCCTTACCCTTTAGCAGTGGCATAAGCATTAGCTGTTAGCTTAGGTTTAGGGTCAGTTTAGTTTAGGTTGGGTTCCCTTATCTGTTCCTGGTCCTGTCTCCTCTTAGTTCCGGTTCCAGTCCCCCTTCGGTTCCTGTTCCCGGTCCCTGTTCTGCTGTTGGTTCCCGTGGTGCCTCCTGGTTCTGTTCCCCTCCGGTCCTGATCCTGGTTCCTGGTCCCTCCTCAGACCCAGCAGTAGTATCTGTTTAGTGAATGTCTTAGTCTGTGTGTTTGTCTCTGTCTTGTGTGCCTGTTCCTCTGCCTGACCCCTCCTGAGCCCCTTCCCTCCACTTATGCACTAAAAAAATATGGGAAGAAAGAAGCCCTCCTGCGACTTGCAATCCGCTCTTTCCCTGAAACGTGACAATTCTATACACGGATGATTTTGTTAATAGAAAATTCTAAGATTTGGATGATTTAGACATGATCGTTTCCTTCATTTGTGCCGTTGTAAAATAAACATCCCAATGTTAAAGGCAAACGCCCCTGAATGAGTACAGATTCACTTAAAAAAATCAACTATTTTGTTTATTATAGTACAAAATTCTATTACAATACTATGTTTCATTGCTTTCTAAACTCAACTTCATGGTTAGTAGGTTAACAGAATAAATAAACTCAACACAAACTTTAATTTTCTCTTAAAAACGTTTAGTTAAATTTGTGTTCACAATGACAATCACTAATTCACTCACTTTCATAAAGCAGCGCCATCAACTTGGACACTCAAGTCAAAGTCAGATTTATTGTCAATTTCTCCACATATACTAGACATACAGAGGAATTGAAAGTATGTTTCTTGCTGTCCCACAGTGAAGAGGTGCACAACATGTAAGACATCACCATACATTACTTATCACTAAGAATAACATACATGATAAAGGATCTAACACTAAACAAAACAGAATCACAGGATAAAGGAGCACCAGACAAAAACACAAGACTGTCACGAGCAGCAAGTCCGGTATGTGCTGTGATAGTGCAGGATGTGCAAAAATGCAACTGTGCAAAAGATGTTTACTATAGAGCAACTTCAGAGACATGTGTAGGAGATATGTTGAAATAGTGCCATAGACTGTGGAGCATAGTGGCAGCAGCTTCAAAGTCCAGAATTTTTGGAAGGACAGAAAGGAGTGGGTGGGAGAGAGTTCAGCTTCCCGATGGCCTGGTGGATGAAGCTATTTGCCAGTCTGGTGGAGCGGGCACGGATGCTCCTGTATCTCCTCCTCACTGGCTTCTTTTAGCCACTAGAAAAAGCCAAAATTTAGACGCAGAATTAGACTCGAGTTTTGGTATAGTGACAGCGCATTGAACAATGAATTAAATTTGAATTGGAAATATGAGTTGGAACTGAACTTGGAAAATAGCACATTATGACAAACGTAACACAGCATAAAACACAAGGTATGAATTATAGTTTAACAATATAGTTCAGACAGATATTGTAACATTAGACAGTACATGTAGTATGTTACCTTTTCACAAAAACAAGTTGTGTTACTTTGACATGTAACCTGTCATTAAGCAGGCCTTCACACAGATCTTGGAAATAAACTGCCAGTTGTGTCCACATCCTTTAATCATTGACTTCAGCTAGACTTCTTCTTTGTCCACTGTGTCACGTGTTTCTTCACTCTTTGCTAGAGAAAGAGATCTTTGCAACTCCTCTTTATCTCTCTCTTAGCTCTTAAGTTTATTTAGTTCGCCTTTTTCTTAAGACAGAGCGCTCTTAAGGCAAATTTAGATCTGAGTGTAATGCTTTGTTCTTGATATGTATCTTTATTACACTTATTCTTATTATCCAGAATACTACAGTGTATGGTTGTCAAATAGGTTCTTGTTGAAATGTTAGAGATTTCTTCTTCTGAGGAACAAACTCATTAGCTGATCATTTGGGCCAGGTGTCTTCAATAAAGTTGGATGCTAAAAATCTAACCCTTGTAAGTATTAAGTAAAGCTGGATTTTCACTCACAGCATCATTTTAGTGAACTTGATTGCTTAATCATTGTGAACCACAGTCAAACTGACCTCTGCATTTGACCCATCCGTGAAGAAGTAGTGGGCATCTTTTTTTTTTTTTTTAACAACACATGGGGACCTTCCTATCACATGGCCAACCCCACCGTTACACTACCAACTTGCAACACAGCCTGTGGTTTTTATATCCAACTTGCCACAAATACCCAAGTTTCTTTTAGATGTTAAATTACTCAAATCTAAACCTTAATCCAAACATTTCTATAGACTATATCAAACCAAGTTGGTGGTCAACACAACAAGGTCAGTGTTCCCCATTCTGGTGGTGGGACAAAACAATTGAGCTGTCACTTTCATCACCCTTTTTAGCTTGTGCTTTTTGTTTTAAGCTGTCCTTTAAATAAACTTATTAATTTGTAAAGGGCAAAGCATATATAGGAATTGCATTACCTAATCATGTTATGCTGCTTAGAAAAAGCAGTTGATTTACCCCTTAATAGCGACATTGTTTTTTTTTAAGTCATAAATTCCGACATTAAATTACGAGACAAACGTGTATTCTCTGACATTGGAAAGCTATGAATTTACAAAAAATTATCCGAGATTAAAAGTGGGTATTTTCTGACATTGCAAACTTTAACTTTACAGTGTAAGAGAATAGTTACGATAATTTACGACTTTAATGTCGTCAATAATATTTTTTCTCGCAAATTTATCAGGGATTTTCCTCCCCACTTATTATTATTATTATTATTATTATTATTATTATTATTATTATTATTATTTTATTATTATTATTATATTGCATGTCTTAAGCATTGTCTTTAAATGCAAACAAAGTGTGTACTGATGTCATATCTGTAATCTTGCGTAATATAAATCAACTACTTTCGATAATCAGTTTGAATGACACTATAAATTTTGTCACGCGTTACGTCAGCAATGCAGAGTTCACGGGCCCTACCACCACGGAAAGGGGGATTTAAAAGAACGTTTTATCAATTAAAGCAGTCACTAAATTTATCCTATACATTACAATCTGTCAGTCTTTAATACTACTTGAGTTAATAATTTAACACGTGTTTTAGTAAAACGTATAAAAATGCAGATATTCACCGATCGCGTCAAATTAAAACCCCCCCTGCTCTCCCCCCGGGTCCCGGCGTCTTTTTGGTACGGTCCGGGTCTCACGCCGTTTCTCTCCACGTGCAGCTGTGATGTTTTCGTTACGCGCGAGACTCTTCAAGATAACGGCGTGACATTTATAACGAAATATTTCGTGTTTTTCTGAAAAGTGTTAAATTAAAGTTTTTGAGTTTCTTTTTGTCTGAAGATATCGTTAAAGACATTTCCTGTTTGCACACGCGCGCGTGTACACGCGTTTCTCACGGATCTGAGGCGCTTCTGAAGGTATTTGTTTTCTTATGTATTTATTTTTATGTTTAATATTTTATTATATCTCCTCACCTATGTAAATTGGGGGAATTTAAGCAGTAAATTAAATATAAACACGTACATTTGTTGCAGCGTTCCTTTAAAGTCCACTTCAACTGCTTTGCCACGTCACGACCGAGCCCGTCCCAAAGGTCACAAAAATATATTCATAATCAAAATGTATTTCGGTATAATCAATAACTAACTTAAAATGACTTACTTTCTTACAGCTGCTTTAATTGTAGTGTTTAGGTTTTTATCGTAAGTCCCTTAAAGATGTTGGTCTAGTTTTTAAAGCTATGATGGATACAAAATGCATTTGTCATCTATCCAGATTATAGATTGTGATATACAGTTTATGGCTGTTTTTGTATAACAAAATTAATGTTAATACACTGTGCATGTACAGTACTGTGCAAAATCTTGAATCACCCATCATATTCATATTTTGCTGCCAAACAATTATTTGGTCTAAAGGAATAGTATTTGTATATACCTTTGGCCCTGTTTCAATAAATCACTGCCAATTTTCATATTTTCCAACAAAATATAAAGAAATGAGGAACGACTCAAGACTTATGCACAGCACTGCTTAATTCATTAATATATAATGTCTCGATATACTTTAAAATGGTTCATTCATTCATTCATTCTCATCCGCTTATCCACGTCCAGGTTGTGATGTTGTTAATAATATTGCGTTATATTTTGCATGATGTTGCTTTTTAGTCTTGTTGAGTAAGTCCTTGCCTCCCTGGCTGGATGGTGATGCTTGAAGACCAATATGAGCTTTATCATCTCAGCAGCATAGCCATGCACATTCTTATATTTATATAAACCTCTGTTTACGCCATTTATACGTTTCATTTGGTGAATGTCGTCCTGAAAATGATATCTTACAGTCCGTGTGGTGTTTTTCTGAGTGGTTGAGGCCTTGCTGTACGCCTTGTGATATTTATTTCTTACTCCTTCTCTCTTCTTTCGCCAGGCCTCCAATTTGTTCTGTCTGTCGTTTCATCTCGTGCACGGCCGTCACCATGCGGAGGTGTAAGACATGCGGTGGGACGGATGTCGACGTGGACCAGGCCCGCGGCGTTGCCGTGTGTATGGGCTGCGGCTCCGTGCTGGAGGACAACATCATCGTCTCCGAGGTAACCTTTGTGGAGACAGGCGGCGGAGCAACGTCTGCGGCCGGACAGTTTGTGTCCTCAGATGGTGAGAAATGTCACATTCACGTCAGTTAACTTTTTAAACTTGACTGTATAATTTATTGTACTTTAATTAACCTTCACCTGTTTATATATAAATAATTTAGCGTTTAGAACTAGGCAGAGAAATGCAAGCATCCCGCACTTGTCTTCTTTTTCTGATAAGTGAGTGGGCAGAAAATGACTGAAAGTAAATTAACTTATGTTAAAGTATATTTGCTTTAGAAAAGACACCCTTGAGCTTAATTTATTCCATTGAAAACTACTACAGCGTATCTATATCGAAATACATATAAAATATTTTAATTAAGTTATTTTATATAAAATGATTTAAAAATTCTTATCATAGCATCAGCCTTTTTAATTATTTAATTTAATTATTTTATTATGTAATTTTTTAAAATACTCAGTATAGGCACATGCATGCCTTTGTTGATTATTATATGTAATTCATCTGTTATATAAAATAATTTATAAATACTCAATAGAGGAACAAGCATGTCCTTCGAATGTAATACGAATGTTAATTTTGAATTGCAATATTTGCTAAATATATGATTAACAATATTTGGTAAATACACTAAAATCTGAGTTTTAAGCTCTGACCTTGCATGCAAAATGTAAAAATTGCTTTACTGAAAAATGAGTGATTATTTATCACCCTTTAGCAGTGATCAAACCTTAAAAAAAAGGACAAAACAGGTAACAAAACTAAAAATGTTTGCACTAAACCCTAATGACCAGCAGGTGGTGTTGTGTTTGCTCTTGTTGATCTGTTGAATGGGACATGCTTTTAAAAGTGAGTTGTGGAGTATCTCATATTTTGTTCATGTACTCTGCCCTCCAGCGGGAGTCGTGTGGCTTATCGTTAAACAATTAAAAATGTATTAACTGTATCTCTGCACCATATTCTTTATCATCTGTTATTTAACCCAGAGTTGGAATTAAACCCTGAATAGCAAAAATATCACCTTTTTTGGTGGTTTGTGCTGTTTTTGACCTGGAGATGTTAAACCCTGCACAAAAAACGTGTTTAAATACCCAGAAATATGAAACATAAAGCCATCCGGTATAATGTTTTTAATGTGGGAAAAACTGTATTGTCCATCATTTAGGTTGTTCACTGCAGGGTTCAATGCTTTGTGATTTTTGTTGTTCCCCGCCTTGCGCCAGTAGTTCTCCGGTCCCCCAGTTGGGATTAAGCAGTTTAGATAATGAATGAATGAATGTTCTATAAAACTGAAATATTGGTATAAATCTCTGTAAGAAAACATTAAACGCTCATACACGGAAGCGCAACACAGGATGTTATCCACTAGAGGGAGTAGTTTATCTTTATAAATTTTACTACCAGACAAATTATTAATAAATACGTAAAATTAATGTATAAATAGCTTTTGACAAACAGGAGTCACAAAGTAATAAAAACGTATAGAAGTTATAATATATAGAATATAAAGTGTAAAAGGTATCATTTTTAATGCCTTTAAAAAATTTTTTAATAATCTAATATAATTAAGACAGAACAGAAGGGTTTTTATGGCTGTAATGTGGTGATTTATGTGCGTTTTTATCTCCTCCTGCAGCTATCAGCAATGCACCGTCTCTGGGCGGCAACTATACCGGGATGGGAACAGAGTCGAGAGCGCATACTTTACAGAACGGTGAGTGCAGGGCCATCACAATCACACATTATTTATTATCCTGTCAGTTTAACCAGCCATGTTAAATACCAAATAACTAGAGGTTAACCGATACGGTTCTTCAGGAGCGACACCGAATTCTCACTAATTATGACACGATCTTGTGACTTTAAAACGTGCTGATATTTTATATCTTGCAAAATACAGCATTATTTACAGCAAAATCCAGTCTCTTTATGCACTATGTCAGACCCTCCAGGATATCGTGATGTTGCGATCGCAACTATCAGCTCAAATTCAGTCAGTCCCCGTGAATTCATTACTGGCGTGTAATTTTGACCAATTACTGTAACATTTCTGCAATTTTTGACCAATCGTTGTCATGTCCCGCCAAATATGGAGCCATACGTCAACAAACTCTCACTTCCTTGTTACGTTTAGAAGATGCAGGAAACGTGTGATAAAAACGCCTCACATTTACCTTCAAAAATGATTAATAAAAAGTCTTTGTTCTCTTCATTTTAATTAATTGTTAAAGAATCATTATAAAGCGGGACAAACTCGCACCTTTTTCCGCAACTTTATCGCAACTTTTGATGTCTTTCAGTCCACGTTCCACTCATACGTTTCATCATCTAAACTTTCTACAAAATAGTCTTCAAATCTCATCTCGTCTCGTCTTGTGAGCTGAGTGTCTCATCACACCCCTAAAATATACACTACATATTTCTCTGGGTTTGAAAACTATTTTTTGGGATTTTCCTGTTTGTTTTTGTAATCAGAGTTTTGGTTTTAATGTGAAAAATGAATGATACAAGAATTATTGTGCCTCTATGGCAACAACTACTCACTACGAACAGCGTTTTGGGGGAACCTAGAAAATATATTTCGATATTTGTGACCCGATCTGCCGTAATGAGTCGGAAGTCGGCGTTCTATTTATTTAGATATGGGCCGATTATGTTGAAAAACATCAAAAATATCGATTTTTCTTTTTTGGAGACCAGATTAATTTTGAAGACCTTTTCTTTCATATAAGACCAAAAAAGAAAAATCGATATTTTTGATGTTTTTCAACATAATCGGCCCGTATCTAAATAAATAGAACGCGGACTTCCGACTCGTTACGGCAGATCGCAGTCACATTTTTATTTTTACACGATAAAAAATTCTCATACATATCGAGTCGCTCGATGTATTTCCTGACCCTAGTTTTTTAAAGATTAATAAAGATGTATTCCTCAGAGCTCCCCGTGTTCCAGACGTGGTGCTGAATCACAGCTGGCTCATTCCACATGCCGAGTGACAAAACGAGCCGCTTCTCTGTGTGAGTCTTTCATGAGAACTTTAGTTGAGACGTCCTGAAGCTTTGGTGTGTCACAGCAGAGAGGGCTTTTTTGGAGAGAGGTGTGTCCCGTCATGTGGGAAGTGGGGAGCCTGAGGTGTGTGTGTGTGTGAGAGACACACACACTGTTTTGTTTAAGAGGAATTGCTCATGCGTTTTCTGGAGGAAAGTAAGGGGCAAGTTTGTGGGCCTCGCTCTGTCTTTATGTGGCAATGTATGAATCATTGTGGTCCGACAGACGTGTGTGTGTGTGTAAGGGTGTGTGAGAGAAAGGGAGAGAGTGTAAAAGAGTGAGCATATGGTGCACCTCCTTTGCTCTACATAGGGAGTCAAAAAAGGGTGACCTCTGTACCCATTTTGACAAAAGTTGAGCGCTTTTCAGAATTCTTTCACAGTTTCATTAAAATGACATAAAAGTGAGTGATTATTGAACACAGCACAGCACACAACACGTCCAGAACTCGAACCGGCGACCTTCCGATCACGGCACCAACTCCCTGACCGTTATGCTCCCCGTTACGCTCTGCCCCTCTTGCAATAAAGTGATGACTACGTTGCACACCACCACACCTTGAACGTGTGTTTACTAGGAGTGTTAATCTTAGGGCTGTGCGATATGACGAAATATATCAGATGATGAAATTACAGCGTCTGTCGTTTCATATTATACTCGTTTTGCAACATACACTGTTTTGTCATGGTGTGGGTGAGGGCTTGCAGTAGTCACCACGGCACGTGGATGTAGGCACACGGAATACTGTGGCATAAAATTTGTGTCTTAATTCTGAGCATGCCGTGGAACTTTCACGAGCAAAATCTGGTGTCTGTGCTCAACTCTGCCTACACGTGCGTTCAAAACGCTCCGATCTCCCTGTCCCCGCGCTCAGGTCTACGGAAAGCCAAGCGTGCCACAGTTCGCCTTAAAGCCACCTCACTAGAGCGCCGTAAAAAGTGCCGCCTTTTACAGACATTTCACAACTTAAAAGTGGGGTTTGACCACAAGGCACTGGAGAGCCGCAAAAATCTGTTTTCGCAGCGTTAAAAAGACCCTCCAGGATTGGACAGACCTCTCCAGGATTTCGAGATGTTGAGATCGCAACTTTTAACACAAATTCAGCCAATCCCCACAAATTCATTACTACCAGGCAATTTTGACCAATTACTGCAACTTTTCCCGCAATTTTTGACCAATCATTGCCATTTCCCGCAAAACGTTGAGCCATATGTCAGCAAAGTCACTTCCTTGTTGCGTTTAGAAGACGCAGGAAACGTGTGATTAAAAACGCCTCACATTTACATTCAAAAATCACTCGATGATTAATGGTTAATAAAAATAATAGTGGTTTTGTTCCCCTCATTTAAATTCATTGTTAAAGAATCATTATAAAGGGAGAAAAATCGCTCATTGCTCCTGCAACTTTATGGCAACAAAACGCCTAAAAACACAGCAACTTTTACCATAATTTTTTTGAAAAGCTGCCGCAAAATCAGGCATCTCAGAATAGGCCGTGAAATCCTGGAGGTATTTTGTAGAAACACATTTTTACCAAATAAAACGACATAAAAAGTGTTTTACTGTCAATTTTGCACGTTGTGGCACCGTTGGCGTTCCATAAGAGTGCGGAGAGTGTTTCAGGTGCTTGTAGGCTGAGTTGAGCGCACGTAGACATGAGATTTTGCTTCCAAAAGTTCCACTGAAGTCACAGAACATGTGTTATGATGAATATGGTAATCGGGATATGAGATTTTGGTCGTATCGCGCAGCCCTACCGGTAGCTAGAGTGTCTCGTGTGGTGAGCAGTATAATAATCACTTTGTTGGAAAGTCAGTTTTGAAAGACACAGTGAAAGAATGTTGAAAATCTGTCTTTGCCAAAGTTATGGGCAGAAGTACAGAGGTTTCTTTTTTTGACTCTGAATCTATGCTGTGAGTGTGTGTGTGATTTAAGAAGCCAGACTGCATTGAGATTTATAGTGTGTGTGTGTGTGTGTGAGAACAGGAGCGCTCTGTATAGTTGGGAGTTTGTTAAAACGCTCCAGATTTCCCTCCCGGTCCTGCTCTGCTCTGCTCTGCTCTGCTCTGCTCTGCTCTGCTCTGCGTCTCTCTCACTCCCACACTGTGGTAACAGAGGAGCTCCTACTGAGGGGAGGCAAAACAGTACGGCTCAAGAACAAAGAGCAAAGCAGGTTTATTTCGGGTGACTCACATATGTTGAGCTTACAGTATGAAACTATGATACTAGGGATGCACGGTAAAATCAGAATCGAACGATAATTGCCGTCTTTAAAGTCGTCGTCATCGGACCGAAGCTTGGATTTTCCCGATATTTTTAGCCGATATTTGATGACGCGCTTCTTGTACGCTGGAAAAGGTAGTGCTTGTGTCAGGCATGTCCAAAGTATGAGCTGGGATTTTATGTGGTCCGCGCCTTCTGTATTAAAATGTATGGCGTTATTTTGTGCCAAAATTCTGAGAATACAGTGGAACGTTCACCAGCAAAATCTCATATGTGACCCTCCACGGCAAAAGCAGTCGCTTGTCGCAACGGAGGTTTCCGAGAAAAACGAGCGTTTATGTTGTGTGGGGTAAAATTTTGGATTTTTAGTTTTTAGTGTTTTGAAACAGTGGAAGGTCTATACTGTACTGTTGTGAATAAATTTGGCTGAAAACCCTTTCCATCCTAAAATCGTGACTTTCTTGAGGTGAGGAATTCAATTCCAGCAGAATGTTAAAAGTTTGTGTTTTGACCGCTCTACTTCAGTATTTACGGTTAATCCACTGGTTGACTAGCGTGAAGATATTTCTCCGGAATCCATCTCCGTCTCCCGAGTTCAGTTAACCTAACGCAGGTAGGCTATCCGTGTGGCTGTGAATGCAGCGTAGGCTACCGTAAATGCAAACGTAGCCGCGACCGCACCAAGCGTCTGTGAGTGCTACGGCGATAGTCAACTTCAAAGGCAGATTTCTCCGTTTCTCACTTGGCGTGACAGGAGAAACCCGACTCCTTTGAATGTTGATATCTCAGTCATATGTCGTCCGATTGAGTCGATATGGGTATCGTTTTGAAAGTTGATTTATGCTCTTTCACGAAAACATAATAACTCAATTTTGAAAATTTGCGACAAGCGACTGGTTTTGCCGTGGAGGGTCACGTATCTTTACACACTCTGCCTGCACACGCGAGAATTATGTGCTTATTTATTATTTACAATTACCTAAATTGTTGGCGTCACTTATCAAATGTGAGCTCGCACATGGGCTGTGTCCCGAGCCGCGTACTACCGTACTTTGTAGTATGGTAGGTAAGTTGCTTGTCATTCTTTTCTATGTGGTAGTATGCACCTCAGGAAATAACCAGGGTTGTAGCTTAACGGCTCTCTGTGCACTAGGTAGGGCACATGGAGTGTCACACGCGCCCTATTTTACTTGGTACACTACGTAGGACGGGAAGCGACTTTTTCTTAAAATGTTGTGCACTACGCTGGAAATGCTCCACCCTCGCTCCGCTCCACTCTGCTTTCACGCTCGCTTGACTTGGTGCTGTGTTAGAAATGTTAGAACTCGTTGTCTTTATTTTTGTGGCAAAATCTTTAGCGCACAGTGGAACTTCGGCGAGCAAAATATTTTGGCTTTACACACTTGTCTCTGCCTGCCTCATTTATCGACATCGGCATGAAAGACATCGAATATCGGCGTCGGCCAATAGTTCCCCGTATCGTGCATCCCTACTTAATACGTAGGTGTCGACCATTTATTGGTATCAATAATACAGTATTTTGATATCTTGATAAAATAAAATAAAGAATGTTCTGCTTTAGCTCCTATTCAGCGGTCAGCGTTCTGTGCTCTGTAGTAACGTCTGATCTGATTTGCTAGATGTCGGGATTTTAAACTGTAAACACTCATAACTGGAAGCACTGACCGTTTTGAAATTCTAATACAGAAGCTGACGCTTCTTGTGCTAAGAACTTGTTGAAAAGTGCTCAGTGTTTAACCTGGACTAGATGTGCATTTGTTGTGTTTAACGCAGCTCTGACGTTTGTGTTTTACAGCCAAGCGTCAGATTAACCAGCTGGGCCACCAGCTGCAGATGAGCCAGCACTGCCTGGACACCGCCTTCAACTTCTACAAGATGGCTCTGAACAAGCGGCTGACGCGAGGACGCAGGTCGGGACACGTCATAGCCGCCTGCCTCTACCTCGTCTGCAGGACCGAGGGAACTCCACGTATCCTATAGGGAAAGTGAGGGATGAGGAGGGGAGGGGGCTGAGATGTCGATGAGTAAAGGTGAGGGGGGCGGCGGCGGCGGAGAGGGCGGTTTATATATATATATATGTACAGTATATAACTTAATCTGTTCAGGAAGATGGTTCAAATTCCAAAGAAGTCGGAGTCCAAGTTCATTTTCCCCATAAGAGTAATGTAAAAAAATGTGATGGTTGTACACCTGAAAGGTTGTTTTTTTTGGTACTCTAAGCACAAAAGAAATGATTTAGTTCTGACAATTTCAATCAAAAATAATATATAATTTTACAATTTTCAACCAGTTATAAGTCGAGATGTAACCGATCTGATATGTGGATCGGTTTCGGTGCGATAACGGCTCTGGGACGCGCGCCCAGCGCTTCATTGTGACGCGGCTCCGGGGTGCGCAGAGGATTGTGGGAAATGTAGTTTGTAGAGCAAAAGCAGCTCATTTTATAAGCCAAATTGGTTCAAAATGACAAACTTCAGTATTTCATTTTCAGTTGATCTTTTTTTTTTTAAATATTTTATAATGTTATAGTGTAATCAATAAGAAAGAAGAAATATTTACAGTGCTGTGCAAAAGTTTTAGGCAGGTGTGAATCAATGTTGTCAACAAAGAATGCTTTCAAAAATGGAAGTGTTAATCATTTATTTTCATCAATCAACAAAATGTAGTGAATGAACAAAAGAGAAATCTAAATCAAATCAATATTTGGTGTGACCACCCTTTGCCTTCAAAACAGCATCAATTCTTCTAGGTACACTTGCACAAGTTTTGAAGGAACTCGGCTGGTGGTTGTTCCAAACATCTTGGAGAACCAACCACAGATTCTATAATCCTATAATCCTACAAATAATATAATGACTATAATCCTACAAAATAATATATAATGACCTTATAATCCTACAAAATCCCTGACTTTGTGCAAGGTACCTAGAAGAATTACGCTGGCTTGAAGGCAAAAGGTAGTAACACCAAATATTGATTTTGATTTAGATTTTTCTTTGTCTTCGCCACTTTGCATTTTGTAAATTGATAAAATAAACAATCATTATTTATATTTCTGAAAGCATTCTTTTTGTTTAAGGCATTTTTTTCATACCTGCCTAAAACTTTTGCACAGTACTGTATATATTCAAACAGTGAGAACAAATAATTCTAAATTAAATTCAAATAATTATTATTAATTATTAAATAAATGTGTGTAATTATTACATTGTTTTAATAGGAAAAACAGTATTTAAATCAAGTATTTCCTGCGAAGAATAAAATCCATATAATCTCAGTCGTGTATTCAGACATTTTAAAGCATTATTTTATTGTATCGGTATCGGTGGATATCCAAATTTACGATATCGGTGTCGGACATAAAATTCCCTAATTATCAGGGTTGACCGATTATCAGGAGTCGATATCATACGTTTTGCTGATTATCGGTATCGGACGGTAAATGACGACGAAATGCTCAGCTATGCACTGGGAGGTTGCGGGTTCTAACCCAGCTGTGTCCCACCTCCGTCTCCACCAGCATTGGGCCCCCGCTTGGCCCCTAACCCCCACTTGCTCCAAACTGTTTAGTTCAAATGATGCCTTGTGAGAGTGCTAAAAGAGGAGAGACTGGTATTAAAAACACACAGCGCCTGTGAAAGCTGAAGGATATTGAGACGATTTGGCTTCCATTGACGCTACTAACTGTCTCCTCTCGTGAGAAACCGCTGTTTATGGATCTATGCTTCTGCCTGTAAATCCCACCAACACGGTCACTCTGCCGACTGAGTGTGTGTGTGTGTGTTCGCATGCTAGTCACAGCCTGAGGGAGGTTGTGTCCCCTCTCTGTGAGATTTCCTCCTCCTCCTCCTTCACGGGGAAAGCGCTCTCTCTGTCTGACACGCAGACCTCACTGGAAGTGTTTTGTGAGGGAGACGTGAGTCACTTACTGAGTTTAAAGTTCGTGGAAAGACTTTTTCGACATAGAAAGAGAGAGTTGGAAGAAAGATGAAACTTTAGTAGAACAAGAAAGCCCTGATAACTTCTAACATTGAACGTAGCTTACCAATGCTTAAAGTCTGCAAACCGCTTTAGGGCTAAAGCGACATGATCACAATCTCATCCCGAGCAAGCGCGAGTATCATATCCCATTATATATCACAATATACCCATTTTCTGTGTTCGGTGGTACCTTTCTGCATAAAATTCAATTCTTGCCAGCGCTGCGTTCATATGGAATTCGCCAGAGGTAAGTTTCGCTGAAATGTGACCTCCACAGCAAAACGTTGTCGCGCAACGCTTGCCGTCTTTAAAAGTCGTCGTCATCGGACCGAAGCTTGAATTTTCCCGATATTTTTAGCCGATATTTGATGACGCGCTTCTTGTACGCTGGAAAGGGTAGCGCTTGTGTCAGGCATGTCCAAAGTCCGAGCTGGGATTTTATGTAGTCCGCGCTTCTGTATTAAAATGTATGGCGTTATTTGTGCCAAAATTCTGAGCACAGTGAACGTTCACGAGCAAAACTATAGGACCTCCATACAAAAGCAGTCGCTGCTCCAACGGAGGTTTCCGAAAAACGAGCGCTATGTTGGGTTATGTAAGAAATTTTGATTTTGTTTTTAGTGTTTTGAAACAGTGAAGGTCTATACTAAAATTGTTGTGATGAGCTGAAAAACTTAACCTTTCCATCCTAAAAACGTGACTTTCTTGAGGTGAGGAATTCAATTCCAGCAGAATGTTAAAAGTTTGTGTTTTGACCGCTCTACTTCAGTATTTACGGTTAATCCACTGGTTGACTAGCGTGAAGATATTTCTCCGGAATCCATCTCCGTCTCCCGAGTTCAGTTAACCTAACGCAGGTAGGCTATCCGTGTGGCTGTGAATGCAGCGTAGGCTACCGTAAATACAAACGTAGCCGCGACCGCACCAAGCGTCTGTGAGTGCTACGGCGATAGTCAACTTCAAAGGCAGATTTCTCCGTTTCTCACTTGGCGTGACAGGAGAAACCCGACTCCTTAGAATGTTGATATCTCAGTCGTATGTCGTCCCACTAATTCCATATAGGTATCGTTTTGAAGGTTGATTTATGCCCTTTCATGAAAACATCATAACTCAATTTTGAAAATTTGCGACAAGTGACTGGTTTTGCCGTGGAGGGTCACAAATCGCCTGTATTTTTACAAAATATATATTTTAACCCGTTTTCATAGATGTTAAAGATGCCGTTTTATGCCTTTCACGCTGTTTAAAATGCCACTTTTTGCAGCGCTCTCGTGACTTGTGGTCAAACGCTGCTTTTTATGCGGTAAAATGTCTGTAAAAGGCAACGCTTTTAACGGTGCTCTAGTAAGGTGCCTTTAAGGTGAATTGTGGTGCTTTGGCGTTCCATACCACTGATTGTGAGGGCGCAGAGTGTTTCGAGTGCGAGTGTAGGCAGATTTTGCTTGTGAAAGTTCTCAGAAATAAAGCACAAATATAAAGCCATAGTATTGTCTGTGCCTACGTCCTCTGCCACTACTGCAAACCCTCATCCAAACCATGAAAAAGTTTTGCGACCCCACAAAATAAATGAGTATTATATGACACGATAGATTTAATTTCGTGATCCGACATATTTCATCATATCGTATTTCGTCATAACCACTTTCTGGCTTAGAAATAGCTGTGTTTAAGTCAGTGATTATTTGTCATTGTGAACACGCCACAGTGCACCACAACCAAATGTGCAAATCTGCAAAGTGGCAACTTTTTGGCAGCACCTGTCGAGCAGTGCTTGGGGACGGTACCTTGCTGACGAGTACCTCAGTGGTACCTTAAACAGTCCAGGACGACTTTCTAATCATTGGGCCAACTCTCTAACCGTTATACTAGAAACTGCGCCAATAGTTAAAGTTCAGTTACATTGCGGTATAAATAGGTTTTTACATTAAGGATAGGCATGTACCGATCCGATACGTGGATGGGATATCGGTCCGATAATGACTCAAATAGCTGGATCGGGTATCAGTGGCATTGGGCTGATCTATGGAGCCGATCTGTAAATTGTAGGTTTTCTACGGTTGCATATGCTCAGTTCCCTCAACATTCGCGCTAATTCCTACATATAGAAATGACAATGAGCAGAACTATATGTTCTGCTCACAATGCAGCCGCTTACTCGACGTTTTCATTGTTTATTCCGAGACGCGAGTTTGACGTGTTATTGTGCGGAACGCCATTAGGCCATACGACTCTCGTGTGGAACGCCATTTTGTCAAAAATGAGTCCAAAATGAGGTGTAGGCTAAAATGAGTAAATTATTCAGAAAAGGTTTTTTTTTTTACATTCTATAGTGTTAGGGTTAGGGTTAGAGAGTTAGAGAGTAAAAAATAAATATAGAAAGATGCATTATTTGTTATAAAATAATTGAATTCTATATCCAGGTGGATTTCACATGGATAAAGAGGTGTGTCCATCTGCGCTAACCTTATTTTTCTTCATAGTACTAAGCCATAAAATCCAATAAAACAGACACTGTCATTATGTCCTAAAGACAACAACATAAGGCGTGTATGTGTGTAACTCTACACAAACACTATAATAAGTCTAATAACAAAGGTATAGACAAACCCCCCAAATTCTCTTAGGACTATAAAGATAAAAAAAAAACAACAACTTGTATCAGATCGGTACTCGGGATCAGCCAGTACCCAAAGCCCAAGTATCGGTATCGGCATTGGAACTGAAAAACTTGGATCGGTGCATCCCTAATTTAGGATAATTAAAGTGAAAACACAAAAATACAAGCAGAAAGAGAGGAGCGAGAACTGGGGAGCGAGGGAGGGATGTGAGGGAGACAGATGGGTGGACAGACTCTGAAAACGAAGTGACAGTGAAGGGAAGAAGAGAGAGGTCAAGCTGGAGAAGGTGTGAATATTATGGTGTGAATTTACTCGTCTGTGAGTGATGGATTTGGATGTAAATGTAACTGGTGGCGGGAATAAAGAAGTGAAGGAGGAAGAGCGGAGGATGAAAACCAGATTTTTCGATATGAGCGAGGGTGAAGAAGCAAGGGATGAAGAACGAGAGAGACGGCCATGATTATCTCTGCGTGAACATAAGCGATTTTATATCTCCTTTTTAAGGGACGAAATATACTTTTTTGCATCGCAGAGACGTTTATAACAAAAATAATCCTAAAAAAAATACAGCTGCAAGGGGCAACAACCGGGGTCCAAGCAAAAATTGCGAAAAGCAGCACAAAACGTCGAAGAAAGGTGTCAGTGAATCAGACTGCGTAAGTTAATGTATAATTTCTGCCGTCCCTTATCGATCCAAGAGCAGCGTTGTATAGTTAGCGCTTCTTATCGTTCAAATAGCAACTTCCCTCTTCCTTATTGATGGTCCGGGACTTGAACTTATGAGCAGTGTACCATCCCCAAGGACTGCCAAAACGCTGCTCGCTGCTCCTTCACGGATGGGTCAAATGCAGAGGTCAGATTTGGTTGTGGCACATTGTGTGCTGTGCTGTGCTGTGTTCACAATGACTAATAATCACTCACTTAAACAGAAATGTCATTTTTGTGTTGTAGCCCATTATTCAGCAAAGGTTTAAATGAAAACTTCAAAAAGTAAGAAAATGAGGCATGGAGATCACACACACACACACACACCAGTTCTACTTTAATAAGAAGTTTTTAAAAAAGGACAATCTAAAACAGACAAACACACACTCCTTTAGCATGGGTGGAGAGGGTGTGTGTGTGTGTGTATCTCTGTGTTTGTTCAACAGTTTCCTGTTAGACATCATTTAATCTCTACTCCCCCGTCTGGGTGTGTGAAGGCAGACGTGGTTCGGGTGTGTGAGCTTGAGATGTGTGTGAGTCTCCTGAGTGCTTAGACCTGAGTGTGTGTGTGTGTGTGTGTGTTTGGACTGAAGTGGAGTTGTCTCTAACAGTCTGTGTATAATTTGACTGGGTTGTTCCATTTATGGCAGCGTTCCGTGACTAAAGCCGTTGCATAAGAGTTGCTAGATTCAGGGTGGAGATAGCGTAATAGCGTTTTTCTTTAGAAGATGCCCAGCGTTTTGGCACCGTCGTGTTTGTAACTCTCCAGGAGACACATTTGGCTTGATTTGTAGGTTTGGGAGCCGGGGTTTGTTAAGTTCTGTTCCCAAAATTAGATTTATGGTATTGCTTCAAGTCCCATATTCTCCTCCCATTGGTGAAGGGCTGTGCGAGACGACCAAAATCTCATATTCCGATATGGAATTTCATATCCCGATAACGATATATGTTACAATATAATAGATTTTCTGTAAATTAAGTGGCACACTCAGCACATGCTCATATGGAACGCCGAAGGTGCCACAATTCGCCTAAATTTACATCCTTTTATTAGTTAAAAATGCCACTTTTTGTAGCGCTCTAATATGCCAGTGCTTTTTATCTTTTTGAAATTTGTGGCATCTTTGGCGTTCCATAGATCTGAGCACAAGGGTGAGGAGTGTTTCGAGTACAAGTCTAGGCAGAGTTGAATGCTCACAGACACCAGATTTTGCTTGTGGAAGTTCCACTGCACGCTCAGAATTAACACACACAAATGTGACCCTCCACGGCAAAACCAGTCGCTTGTCGCAACGGAGGTTTCCGAGAAAAAAACGGCCGTTTATCTTGCGTGGGATAAAATTTTGGATTTTTTGTTTGTAGTGTTTTGAAACAGTGGAAGGTCTATACTGTACTGTTGTGAATAAATTTGGCTGAAAAACTTACCCTTTCCATCCTAAAAACGTCTTTCTTGAGGTGAGAATTCAATTCCAACCCAGAATGTTAAAAGATTTCTGTTTTGACACTCTACTTCAATATTCTGATGAAATCCACTGGTTGACAAGCGTGAAGATATTTCTCCAGGAATCCATCTTAGTCTCGAGTTCAGTTAACTTCGCATAAGGTGAAGCTATCCTGTGGCTGTAGATGCAGTAAATACAAACGTAGCCGCGACCGCACCAAGCGTCTGTGAGTGCTACGGCGATAGTCAACTTCAAAGGCAGATTTCTCCGTTTCTCACTTGGCGTGACAGGAGAAACCCGACTCCTTTGAATGTTGATATCTCAGTCATATGTCGTCCGATTGAGTCGATATGGGTATCGTTTTGAAAGTTGATTTATGCTCTTTCACGAAAACATAACTCAATTTTGAAAATTTGAGAGAAGCGACTGGTTTTGCCGTGGAGGGTCACAAATAAACAAAGTATTCTGTGTCTAACAAATGCTAAAGCTCTAACAAATATAAAAAATCACAGCATTTGCAGTGAGCCCCCATCTTGGATTTTGAACTTGGGGTCCTCTGTGCTGCTCCGAGATATTTGGTCTGGTGTCCGAGAAACGGGGACGTGCATATCGTCAGCCCTCGGGAAAAAAACGACACCAACAACAAATGGAACGCGGCGATTACTTCGATTTTGGGGACAAAATTCAGACTCTTCACCTGCATTTTCCTTATTGAGGTTAGGATTAGGATTAGGATTATTTAGCCACATTTATCAGTGTATCTGTGGAATTTTATCAAAAGTGTAATGAAGTAAATGTGTTTGTTTTAGGGTTACATTTAAAACGTCTTGTCCGTTTTGCGACTGCATGTATGTGTTGTAGGTGTGTGTGATGCTCACAAGAGTTGGCATGAGTGGAATACCAATGTCTTGATCACACTCTTGGGTTTGTGTGTGTGTGTGTTTGTATATTCCCAGTGGAAGGGTTAAATATAGCCGGTTCCTCTCAGCTCTGCCGGAACATCACCTTCTCTCCTAATTAGAACTAGAGACCCAGAAACGCAGCAGCTTCAGTCTGTAACTATTATAAACACCGTGTTTATCGCGTAGGAGGCGTTTGCTGCTCTCGGGGGGTCACCAATCCCACCCGCCGGCTTTTCTTTTTGTTGTTGAAATGTTCTTGTCTCTGACGCTGTTGTTTTTCCGACCGGCGCTGAACACTGTTCTCGGGTATTGACTCGGATATGATCCTCTGATAATTAAATGAACGATTTCCCTCTTTTGGACCAATGTTATTATGAAGGCTGTACTGAACGTTTTTGATAATACAAGACTGGACATAATGTTCTTTTATGAACTGACTAATGTGGTTTACATTTAGCACATGCTCGTATCCAGAGTGACTTCCATTTTTCCTGTTTACACCAACAGTCTCCCTGGAGCAATTTGGGGTTAAGGGTCTTGCTCAGTGACCGAGCATCGTTCAAACCAAGTCGAACAATACGTCAAATTAAGCAGTATTTTCTGTCATGAAAGTCAGAATTCAACCATTTATTTTGTACTTCGGCCCGAGGTGAAATTATTGGCGTCAATTGATTGGCGTCTCTATCTGACTAGAGTTGGGATCAAGACCGCCTAAACCGAGACCGAGACAAGACCAAGACCAAGACCGGCGTGTGTTGAGACCGAGACAAGACCAAGACTCTGAAGGGCCGAGACCGAGACCAGACCAGTCCACGTTTTACACCACATGACAAATAAGTGGAAGATGCGAAGCCTAAGCAACATTAAAGATGTTCATTCATTATTTCTCTCTTACATATCTATAATGAGGAAATCACTTCACTGGAAGCAGTTAAACAAACTGATCACATCATATGTTAAACTCAACAAACCACAGTTAACACTCCTCAAGACCAAACGCACTGGTTTACTGACCTGCAGAGTTGTTATTATGCAGAGACATTCTATAGCTTAGTGCTGTGAAGAAAAATAAGGTTAGTGCGGGTGGAAACACTTCTTTATCCATTTGATAACTATCTGGATACAGAATAAAATGATTTGATAACAAATATATATATTTTTTCCTTATTGATTACCCGCTAACATTATAAAATGGAAAAAAATATTTTCTGATCAACTGATAATGAAGAAATACTGAAGTGTGGGTTGATTTTGAGTCGATTTGGACTCATTTTGGCCTGTAAAATGAGCTGCTTTTGACATTTCTGGAAGTGAACAACTTTTTTGCGCATGATGGCGTTCCGTACTAGAGTCGCCAGCGCTAACGCCTGTTTACATTGCGAAGTGTTATTAATGCCTTTTTTCACAATTATTTCTGTTTTTGTGCACGGAACTAATAATTTCACAAACATAGAAATGAATATAATGTTTAAAAGGAACAGTCTCAAGTCTCCCAACGTTATATATCTGACCTTCACAAAGCCGCTTTGTCTTTTCACATATGTATAATTTTCATGCGAGAAATTGTAATATTGCGCTGAGAGCATTATTTCAAACATTATGGTCAGAATTAAATCCTTAATGTTGTGACCAGAAGAAAACGTAACCGTTCATGAGTAAAACCTTCATATTGTTGGTGTATTTTTGGGAAACGGCATCGGGTTAATATTTTTTACATTGATTCTTATGGGGAAATGAACTTGGAACTCCTGAATCTCCTTCTGGAACGGATTAAGTTCGAGCACCCAGCTACCTCTGTACTTCTGAGGTGTGGGTCATGAGAACAGCTGAACGACTCCCTGCGCGTTTTGAAGTTTCTCCTCTTTAACTGAGGGTTGTATCAGACATGCTGCTGGACCTGAGTGATCTGCTGCAGGTGAGCGCTTTGAAACCTTTAAAACACAGTCTTACCTTAAGAAGTGTGATCAGAGCTGCTGTTTGCTGCAGGATACAACTTTGAAGATAGTTTGTGTGTGTGTTCTTGTACTTGCTACTTAGTGAGAACCAAAATGAGTTTTTAACCAGCAGAGTGAGGACATTTTTGGGAAGTGAGGACTTTTTTTGTGGTCCTCACTTCTTTAAAGTGCTTTTACAAAAAAAAAAATACAAGTTTGTTTGCAAAACTAAAAATGTAGAAAGATTAGCTTTTGGTTACTGAGGTTATGGTTAGGGTTATGATACAGTAATATAGAGGTCAATGGAGGTCCTCACTACTATATAAGTACAAGGATGTGTGTGTGTGTGTGTGTGTGTGTGTGTGTAGAGGCAGGGTGTAATTAAAGGTATAGAAGCTATATTTATCTGCATTTTTAATCTGAGCTGCTCAGCTGGGCATTGGCTTCAGGTGTGAGTGTTGGGGGGTGTGTGTGTGTGTGTGTGTGTGTGAGAGATTTTCTCTGCCACACAGCTGGTGTGAATGTCATATATTTTTATGTTCCCAGCTGCTGTGTTAAAACCTCTTTGTGATCTTTATTTCACACACACACACACACACACACACTCCTATAGTGGTTATAATCTTGGGCTTCTCTGTGGCCCTTGTGAAAAACATAAAGGAACTCATAAATTGGCCCAGGTTCCCTCTCTCTCTCTCTCTCTCTCACACACACACACACACAGCAGCTCTTTTCAGGATGAATGGAGTGACTCCTCCCCTCTAAGGTCAGGGGGTGTGTGTGTGTGTGTGTGTGTGGTGTGTGTACAGAAACCCTCCCACCTCATAAAGGTCAAAACCTCCAACTCCCACTCAAAGCCACCCACCTCTATATAACGACTCGGGGCACAGATGGAGAGCTGAGCGTGTGTCTTAAAGCAAGAACGTTTAAAACACGTTACTTAAACCAAAATGTCTTGTATATACTAGGGGTGGGAGATGATAAGATTTCATCAACATCAATGCCATCGTCGATTCTGCCTATCAGTCCAGTTCCTTATCAATTCTCTTATCGATTCCTGACTGTGAACATCCACACATTCATACTGATATTCAGAGTTGTTATTCTGCAGAGACGTTCTGTGGTTTAGTTTATGAAGAACAATAAGGTTCTTACAATAAGGAAACACTTCTTTATCCATTTGGAATCCGTCTGGATATTGAATAAAATGTGACCCTGCCTATGATAACCCGGCCTATGATAATTTTTCTGCCTCCTCTTTACCTGACGTGACTGCCGCGGATACACATTGATCTTAACGTCTGTATGCACTTTATAATGATAGAACAGTAGTTCCTAAACCGAATAACACCCAAATCACCAGTTGTTTTTGCACATAAAGTAATCCCAAAGACGTTAGAAAAGCAATGTTTACGAAGCCAACCTCCGGTATTCTCCGGTGGAAAATGGAAACGTAAGATGAATAAAATTAAGAATTTCACTATTTATCCTGTTAGAAATTACATTTCAAACATTACATCCAAAAACCTCAGTACATAATCTATCATTTACTGCAGTAAACTCATATGGCATATTGTTGACATTTTTCTCGCTATGACTACTTTGACGCTCTTTATTTCATATTTAGATTTGGCGATTTTAGCCGGGTTTTCACAGGCGGGGTCACAGATGATTTGCATTTTTTTATATTTATCTTTTACTCTCTAACATTATAGAATGGAAATAATATTTTCTGATTTATGGAAAATAAAGAAATACTAAAGTTTTGGTAATTTGAGCATTTGGACTCATTTTGGCCTTTAACTCATTTTTCACTCATTTCTGGGAGAGAAGTACATTTTTGTCATGAGGGTGTTCCATATGAGACACAATAGCGCTGTTGACGCACGTTGGGAATAAATAAATATCAAGTAAATGTCTGTACTGTGAGTAGAACGCTGGGTGGTGTTGTTATTTATCAGCTAAAATATAAGTTTTGTGTGTAATAAATGGGAAGATTTAACTGAACTGGAAGGTTTTAGTGAATGTTGGACTTCCCTGTGAGAGTCGTGAGCGCTAACAAACGCAGCGTGTGTGTTTACATCGCGAAAAATATCATTTATGCGTCATGATTCCTCCTGGTTGAAGGTCAAGTTGCAGAGAGTGTGACGTAATGAACCGCGACGCAACACGTAGGGTAAACTGGAAAACATTGTGCTGGGAAATGAGAGAATCGTTAAGAAGAAGGTGTAAGATTCCGCTGGAACTGATCAGTTGGCACCGGTTTTCCTGTTCCCTCCTCTAGTATATACAATATATTGCCAAAAGTATTGGGACCCTCCTCCAAATCATTGAATTCTGGTGTTCCAATCCCCCCATTTGTCAGGGACTGGGTTTGACCCCTTGGCTCCAGTGAAAGGAACTCGTAATACTTCAACACACCAGATTTTGGACAATTTCATGCTCTCAGCTTTGTGGGAAGAGTTTGGGGACGTCCCCTTCCTGTTCAACATGACTCCACCGCACCAGCGCACAAAGCAAGCTCCATAAAGACCTGGATGATGAGGGAGTTTGGTGTTGAGGAGGAGCTCGGGAGCCCTGAACACCTTTGGGATGAATCAGAGCGGAGGCTGTGAGCCAGGCCTTCTCGTCCAACATCAATGGCTGACCTCACAAATGCTCTTGTGGAAGAAGGGTCAATAAATACATTCCTAGACCTTGTGGACAGCCTTCCCACAAGAGTTGAAACTGTTATTCAGGAACGGGTGGACCAACTCCAGATTAAAGACTCCTCAAAATGATCATTGTAAATCCTGAATGCTGTCCATGCACTTTTATTTTATTTTTTACATTTTTTATTTAAATTTTATCCAGGTTTAGTATTAGTGTTATTTTTCTGTGGAAAATTTGAAGGGCATCCAAAATTTTCTTTCTGTATGTGACAATAAACCGTGAAACATTTCTTGTACTTTGTGACATTAAAACACTCATATAAAATATCAGACTTTGCTTTCTTCTGTGTTCATTTCCGTGCAGTAAACATTGTGCAACTCGTACAGTAGCGTTGTTGTGCATCTGTTTTAATAAAGACCTCCACTGATGTCTCCTGCTTGTGTAATTTCATTACTCTGTTCTCATGTTCCTGCAGGTGAATGTGTACATTCTTGGAAGAACTTTCCTAGCGTTGGCCCGGGAGCTGTGTATCAACGCACCAGCTATAGGTAAGATCTTAACACATGATGATCTTACTCACGTTGAGTTGGTTCGGCCCAGAATCCATCGTTCATTTACAGTAGAGGTCGGTCGATATTGGTTTATCAAGGATGATATCGATACCTAGGGCCTTATGATTTGGGAGATGTGGAAACCGCGGACGGAATTGCGGAATTCAACAAATAAAATGGAATCCGTTGTAAAACGCGGAATGTCGTATAATTGGCTGATGTCAGTCTGTGGGCAAAACAAAGCAATGGTTTCTAATCAGTGTTGGCCGCTGCAGCCCCCTGTACGTGTTACCTGTTGAGGCAGGACTCAGCTTTCCACACACACAAATGCACAGACACAGAGGGGGAAACGTCAACGGTCAGCTATGGTAAAGAGGCTGAAACACTGAAGTCCTCGAAAAAATTACGTAATTCGAGTGTCAGTGCTAAGTTTAGAGCAGAACAATACCCAAATGATTTTTATGAATCGGGAGAACAACTCTTTTGTACGTTTTGCCAGCACACGATAGACTGCACCCGCAAGAACACGTGACGACCACTTACAGTCAAACACTCACATCAGAAACGTTTAGTTTTGCACGAGAAAATGAATGTTTTTTGTTGTTTACAGGTAAATGTTTTACCAAAGCAATAAATTGTCTGCTGAACCCCAGCACTTTGTTGAAGTTGAATAAGTCATTTAATGTGAAATTTTTTTTCTATTGCATTGTTCTTTTTTCCCATCCACTCCATAATTAGACACTTTTTAGGTGAATAAATATGATTATAACGTAAAACACGGAGTTCAGAAGAATAAAAATGGAAAAAATGGAATTCAGGAAAAAATTTAACGGAATTTAGGAAAAAACCACCGATCATCGCTAGGTTAACAGGCCATATAACCAATATTTGGAACCAATATGCAAAAAAAGAGAGAAAATCTATCGTAAGTAAATGACTCAGAGAGAAGAGACGGCAGTGGAGTGACAGTAACCTTGCTTTATTGTTTTTCTTCTTCCCAATCTTTTGCCACTTCCATTTGCTTGAAATGTGCAGCTCATTCAGGAGAAGTTGGGTGTCACTGCTCTTGTTGTCTGCGTCCCTCTTTCCCCTCAGATGAGGTCACAAAGTGTGGTCAGATTTTTCCCTTAGCATTAAACTCTCGTCCTGAACTTTTCATCCCATTGAACCACTTTTCAGTACGTTTACTTGGTTTCTCATTTTAGCTCCTATCTTTTTCACCACTTTATTCCTATTGGCACACAGCAATCGCGCAGTTTCTCCAGGATTTAGACGATTTAGTTTGGATTCTGGTTTTGGTTGCTGGTGGCGTAACGGTAGGGTGTTCGCCCCGTGATCAGAAGGTCGCAGGTTCGAATCTGGGACCTGTAACGTTACCACTGAGGTACTCATGAGCAAGGTACCATCCCCAAGCAACTGCTTCCCGGGCGCTGCCCTTGTTAGCTGCCCACTGCTCCTTCACGGATGGGTCAAATGCAGAGGTCACATTTGGTTGTGGTGCACTGTGTGCTGTGCTGTGGTGTGTTCACAATGACAAATAGTCACTCACTTTCACTTAGAAGTCTAGCATTTGTACTGTAAGTGCAGTACTTCTGTTCACATATAGACAGCGCTGTGGTTTCTTTGTTATTCTTGCACTTAATAATGACCGAGTAAAAGAAACGGACACCCACAAGATCATTCACGTTCTCATTTAAATTATTTTCACTTTATTTTCAATTTGACGAAACAAATTTGCCCTCTGTTTGGACGCTGTAATGAACTTATGCTAATGTGCCTTGTTAGCTGTGTTTATCTGTCGTTAGTTATATTATTTGGGTTGAGTAACCCTTTTAAAAGTCTTTTTCCTGTACAGTGTCGTTAGTGTTTGTCAGCTTCAAGCTGTCAACAAGTAGCCATTAAATAAAAAAACGACAACAAACGCATTAGTTAAATACCCGTCTGCTGCAAGTGCTGTACATCCCTGCTTCACTGTTCATGGAGCGCAAGCTGTGGGTCAATAATTAACAAAAAAAATTAAGTTACGTTTAAATTAAAGAGGAATTATAACAATTAAAATAATAATAAAAGTAAAGAAATAAATACAATCGAAGAGCGTTTGTTTTTCCAAGCGTGAGACAGTCCAAAAATCCTCCAGATTCACTAACATTTTCCCCAACATTCCCTGTAATTCGCTACAACGTGGACAGTTCCAAATTTCCATGCGTAAAACATCAATTCGGGAATCTCCGCCTCCTGCACCTCTTTACCCGTTGGTGCTGTCCGAGGAACACTGGAACTGGAGGGTGACTTTTCCACACTGGATTTCTGTCATATCTTACTGTCCGGCGTAGCTGAGGTCAAACAAGATGCTGTCAAACAAATGTGTGAGTGATGCACGGATAACGACTAAAGAGCGTTTTTTTTTTTTAAGTGTGCAATGGTCCAGAGATTTTCCAGATTCCCTGATGTTTTTTCCAACTTTTCCAAACTCAATTCAGCCCGTAATTTGTTCCAAAGTAAAATGCCAGTCTCCTTGTTGCTGCCCGGGCAGCGATGGAACTAAAAGGTGCCTCTTCAGCTTGATCTGGACGCTGTACAATCTGATGTCAGCCACAAAAATGTGCCGGTTGACAGTGAACTGGGTGTTATTGATAAATATGTGGATTACGATCGAAAATCATTTGTTTTTCAAGCGTGAGACAGTCCAGACAGTCCAGTCCGAACCTAGTTCACCCCAAAATTTCAGTCAAGTTGGTCAATCCAGTTTTTCATACATAAAACACTGTGCCCATTCCCTCACCCCCGTCCTGTTGGTACTGTCTTAGGAACGCTGGATCTGGAAAGTGACTTCCACCTTAGACTTCCTTCCATCATGCCCAAAAATTCCTGATGTTTTTCCAGCGTTCCCAACCCCACTTCGGTTGATTTGAAGTGGGCCGGTCTAAATTTTCATGCGTAAAACACCAATTCGGGAATCTGTCCACCCTGCACCCCGGTACCGTTGGTGCTGTCCGAGGAGCACTGGAATTGGAAGGTGACTTTTCCACACTGGACTTCTGTCATGCCCTCCTGTCCGAAGTAGCTAAGTTCGCTGCCATCCAAGATGGCGCTGATTGTGTAGAAAGTGTCCGGCTCCACCTGCACCGGGTGTTCAAACCAGACCGCAGAGGTGGAACTGGAGCCATCCGAGACGAATTTGCTCAGTCTCTGCGCCAGCACCTTGCCCTTCCTCTTTAACTCGATCCGGACGTCGTATTCAGCCCGAGCGCCACTGGAGCCGTACAGTCCGATCCCCGCTACGAAGACTCGGCGGTCGGCGGCGAACTGGATGCTGTCGCAGCGTCCGCGGTATCGCCACTGGTTGCTGCGGTAGGCGGCCGACTGGAAGCGGTGGCACCTCTGCGGCTTCAGTCCTGTCCTCGGCGTAACCGGAAACTCCAGCTTGGGCTTGTTGGCCGCCGTAAACCACAGGAAGAGGTTGCGCGTCTCCTCCAGCGTCAGCACATCCGTCTGCGCCGGCCCATTGGCGAACTCCTCCAGCGTCATGGCAGGGAGGCGAAGGAGGTGGAGAGCCTCGCCCAGCGCCGCCCGCTTATTCCCGGCGGTGGTGCTCAAACCGAGGCGACGGCACTCGGCCTCTGCCCATGCCAGCGCCGCCTGCAGCACCAGCGCCTCCCTGACGTTGAGCGTCTCCCGGCGCAGGATACTGTTTAAGGTGGGAGCGTCGATCTCGCAGAAACCCTCGGAGCGCAGCGCCAGCTCGGCCTGGGCGTCGATCACCTCCCAGCAGCGCTGCGTCAGCTCCGGTTCCTCAAACAGGCGACTCTGGGACAGGAGTACGCAAGCGTTCCGGGCTTCAAGGCTGGTTTCCAGGAACGCTACGCAGGCCCGCGCCAGCGCCGACACCAGGTACTTCTTGGCGGCGTAGAGGGTGGCCAGGACCGTGTCAGCGTCCAGTTCGATCTCGTCGCTGTAGAGGTACCTGAGGAGAGAAGAAAATGGGTGTTGAAAGATGTTGGCACCAGTTACCAGGTCAAATGCAAATGTGTGCTGTGGTGTGTTTTCAAAGGTTCACGCCTGGACTCAGGTGACCATAAAGACTCTATAGGTAAATATCTGTGTAAAATTATTAATCTTCAGATGTTCTTTTCCAAAAGGTTTATTTTTACCGCTAGACCAACTGTGGGCAGTAATTAGGATTATTTTAGGGACAGTTGCCTTTCATTCCGTTCCAATAAAATTTCTTTAACAGCAGAGGAGCCCAGTTTGGCCTCAGCCTCAGAGGGAGGAGCCTCGTGGATAATTGCTGCCTGCAAAGCAGAGTAACCCTGTTATTTCTGCCAGGCGGGGATTAAATCTTACTTGAGCAGAATCAAAAAGGCGGCGGGTTCCACATCTGGAACGTGGATCTTGGAGTCTCCCTCGGCAAGGTTCCCGTAGAACATGGCACAAAAAACCGAGCTGCCCACCGCCAGCACGTACTGAGAGAGAGAGAGAATAAATGACTGAATGAAGGGATGGATGAATGAAAGCATAACGGTGGACGATATGTAGGACTGGGCAGTTAATTGAAACTGATATTCAGAACCCATGCTCGACATAATCTTGCCCATAAAAAAACTAATAAATAAAAACAAAATAATTGTTTATTAATTGTAACCAATATAAAATGTTCAATTAATCGTCCAACACTAGTGATCAGGAACGTTTCAGCAGAAGTCTTTTTAGAAAGAGTTAATCATGGCTATAACATTTGCGCAATTTTTGCACTGCCTCTGCTTATTTCTCTTTCTATTTCTATTTCTAGTTTAAAGTTTATATTTAATCCTACATTTCTAGCTTAAAATGTATATTTTGTGTTCTATTTATATATTGTTTATTCCATGTGTCCTAGCTGTTCTTTGTTCTCTATATCTTGTTGCACTATGTAAATTGGAGCAACGTCGTCTCGTCTCTCTGTATATCTGTACACTATATAGCAGAGATCACAAAGTTTACTTTGACTTTGATTTTCAGAATAATCAAAATAATAATTATCGGCAAGATTACGCCATTTATAGGTTCTGAACGTTGGTTTCAGTAAATGTTTTATTAATTGCCTGGCCCTAGCACGAATGACTAAACAAACCTCGTATTATTCGTGCATTTGTGTTTCAAATTACAACCAATTTTTTTTCAATGTTTATCCAACATTTATCCCAAACCAAAATTAATAAACAAATAATGAGTCATTTTTGTACTAAATGAAAAATGGAAAAAATTAAAAAGTCACACATTCCATTTTGTTTTTTAGCAAACGCTAGTTGTGTGACCCAGAAGTGATTGTTACAGATTGCTGCTCTTACGTTTGATTAAGCAAAATGGATTGAGTGCACATTTTTAATATTTATTTTAGATTTTTTAGTTTTAATTTGAAATAATAATGAAAGAATAATACACATATTCTAATCCATCTGTGTTTACTTGTAGCAGGGATAAAGGATCAGTAAGAATTTGGCTCTAACCTTGTGTGCCGGAACTTTCTTAGACTCTCCTTGTGGACCAACAATAAAATAAACATCCGCCATATGTTCGTTATTGAACATCAGTGCGTTCCTGGGGAAGAAATACAGTTAAAATGTGTTATTTTTAAACCTTTATTGCTTTATAGTTTGCTATTATCCTTGTGTTGTGTGTAATAACAGCTTTATAGAACATTTAAAGTACCCATCTAGATTCTTAAAAATAAACCTATCAAAAGTGTTTTTGTGGTGATGCCATACAAAGTGGGTTGAGAAACTGGGAAGTCAACGTGAAGGGGGGGCGACTATTTTAAGCAACTCTGCACTTGCACATGACGTTTGTGTTGCATCATCAGTTTGTTTGTAATTCGTTAGCATTTTCCATCCTGCAGGTCCCTTTCATTTTTAAACAAAATGGGAATATTAAAATTTGCCGTAAGAGAAAATGACTTAATAAGGTCAAAGATTTCAGTGTAACATCACTGAATACTAATTCTGAGTTATTAATTTGCTAAATAATGTACAGCATATTAGGGATACTTCAATATCAATACCAGCATTGGGGATTGGGGCAATACTGTGCTCAGACATTCATATTCGAATAACATTCTCAACTCTCACAACCGATACCACCTAACTGCAATATTTTTGCTGCTGAATATGGTGCTTGTGTCCAAACTAATTGTTAGATTTTTTGAACTGGATTTAAGTATTGGAGTACACTTATTTGAGTATCATTCCAGTTATGCCAGGTTTGATCATTATTTTCAGTTGTATAAATACTGCCCCAAGTACTCCATATTTATCAGCATGTACAAAAAATAATAGTGTCGATGCAAGCCTATTGTAAATAATCGACTACGAACATGGCTCCCACATGGCTACACAATGGAGCATCTGTTGTGAGCTTTGCCTTTTTTCATCTTATCTGGTTGTCAGTTCATTAGTTGGCTTATCTACGCAAAACAGCAATAGTAGTTGCACAAAGCAACACGTGGTTTATCTGCTCGGAAACGCGGTATCTGCTTTTGAAGGAGCACCCTGAGGGAGAGTGACGTGGGCGCTAATAGGTGCTGCTGTAGTTCTTAGTATATTGTTGGCCTCATGTTTTTTTAATAAGCATGAGAAATGTAAATACTGACAGACTTCACTGGAAACAAAGATATTAACTTGCACAACAAAAGAGACTTTGTGGGAAGCAGTAATCAGCTACAGACTTTATCTTTGAGTATAAAATAGGATCCCATTGGGACTCGAGCAGTATCATTTCCAATTAATTCCTGTTTTTGGTTCCAATCAGCTTGCCTTCCTGAGAACATTGGGAATTGAACTATTATTCTCAGATTGAAGTTTTGATGGCTGTTTTTTCCCCTTGTTTTGTGTTTTCCCCCGTTTTATCTTTTCAAATACTCCAGGATCTTACAGAAAGATAACAAATGGATCTGAGGGGGTGTTAAAAGTGAGAGTTCAACTTAAAACATCTTAACATCTTTCCAAGGACCTGGAGATTTTCCAAACACTTGAGACAGGTTCTGAGGACCAAATTAGATGTGTTTTGTTAGAGAGCACCCAAAAAATGCTAACAGTGCTACAGACAATAGAAACATATAGTTTTGCAAGTAGTGTCATGCTAAATACACAGCAAATTTCACGTGAAGTCACAGACAAACTTAAGTTTTTCTCAACCTGTCATGTTTCGTACACATTTGTCTACAAAATTAGGAAGGTGATTGAAATTACATTGTTTTCATTGTATTTGTTCCATACTGGGTTGTAGTTTTACGGTCATGCTAAACAAAAACGTTTAACTATACTACATGTCTGATTATATGTTTCCATTGACTGTTAATAATGGTCTTCTCTCAGGGAAAAAAGAATAAGCTTTATCCCTCTGACTTGTTTCTGGTGATGTGAAAATTTCATAAATGTCACTAACAGTGTTTACGCTCAACTATCTCTTTAAGACCTGAGGCAAACTTGATAGTTAATCATCTGATATGATAGAATGGGCTGCAAATCTCATGGTAAATCATTCGAATTGTGTTACGTGTTTACAGTCAAGACTCTCTCAGGCTAGGCGCTACCAAGGCAACTGACCGGAAGTTGAAATGGAGAACCGGTGCGCGGGTAAATTAGGTGTAATTAGCGATACAAATATAGCTTCAGAAAAGAGAAAATCCCGGTGACAAAGAAACGAGGTCTGTATTCGTAAAGTATTTCTCAAATGTGTGAAAAAGCTATTTTCTACTCAATTGGGTTTATTGGGATTTTTTAATTCAATGTTTTACATTTATATTTTAGGATTTAGCAGACCCTCGGGTACGGGTTTTTATGTGTTGAATCAAACGTATGAAATACAACTGAAATAAATAAATAAATTATATATATATGTATAGTAAACGTACTGACAGAGTAACGAGTTCTGTTTCCATAAAGTGCGTTTCAGTTGACAGTTCTGGAAAGACCGATTTTTTTCGGCGCCACGAAGTCTGAAAATGATCTTTATGCCTAAAATTATATAACTTTTTATAGCAATTCTATATTATTATTATTTTTTAATTATATGGCTTGTTTCTTGAGCATGAATTAAGCCTAGTCTTGGCCTTAATTGCAGTACCAATGGAGATTCATCATTGAAACTAGTCGAGGTTTAGGCTTAATTATATTCCGGGAAACTGGTCCATAGAGTTGTTATAGAATTGCTGTCCCGTTTCTAACATGTGTATGTATTTTGTGCACTCGGAGCTGAGTCACGTATGTGAAAAGTGCTATGTAAGTTATTGATAATATTAGTGTGAGATTTAGTGACTTTTCTATTTTTAATACCTCTCTCGTAAGGTCGGGTGCGCGCAGTTCCAGTTCGGCGCGTCCACGTTATTGTTGTTGATGTTTTGCTCGGTGTTCGGTGTCGCGGCCGCGTCTTTGGACCGAATCCGCTCGGAGTCCGTGATGGCGGGGATCGGTTGAAGTTTCTTCTCGGTGATATTCAGCGTCGCGGTTCCGTTTTTCGAGACGCCGACCGGGTTCGGTTCCGCTGCCATTTTCTTCTTCTTCTTCACAGAGAACGTTGTGGGATTAAAACACAGCGGCTTCTGTGCCTTTCTGGACTTTCTCGACTTCTTCAACGTTTCGGGAAGCAGCAGCAAGAAAGTCAAACACTTCACAATCCGGCCATGATGGAGCGACCTGCATTCTGGAGCAGGAGGCATCAGAACCTCAAAGAGTTTCTCCTCCCGTCGAACGTCCAGAAAATCAAAGAAAAATAAAACTGTCAGAAATGTCCAGAATGCAACACAGTCATAAGAGACTGAATCAGAGACACGCGGGTTTCTTTTACGCTTCTTTTAGACGCTTCTCCTCTCGTGTGAAAGATTTATTCACTTCAAACTCCCGAATAGTATTAAATGATCGTGTCAAGAAAGCAGTCCGTGGGAATCGAGCCGAATTTTCTGTTTTCAACCTCAAAGCATCCTCACAGTGCTGCGCTTTAATCCCTCGCCCGCGTCGCTTCTCCTCGTCGTTATTTCTGCTCCAGCTTTCTATCGGCTTCTCCTCTGAGCACAAAAAAAATCCCGATTGTGGACTGTTGGGGGTAAAAAGCTGGAGGCAGTAGCGCTTCTCTTGCCCCCCTTCCCCTGACTGCCTCCAATACGCTGGAAAACCGACGCACACGTCAGGATTTAAAGATCCTCCTCCTCAGTTCAGCCTCCAACACAGACACACACACACACATACACACAGACACACATACACACACATACACAGACACACACACAGACACACACACAGACACACACACAGACACACATACACATACACACACACACACACACACACACACACACACAGTCTATGTATTACTATCTTTGTGAGGTCTTTCCATAGACTCCCGTAATGACTAAAGTACATAATTTTACACCGACACCTAATCCTAACCCTAACCTTAACCTCAGTAACCAAAAGCACATCTTTTACCTCTTTTAGTTTCTCAAATAAAACAAGCACATTTTCTATAAAGTCATTTCTCGTCATGGGGGCCTCTCAAATGTACCCACAAAACCCACAAAACAGATAAAAGTGATTTTAGGCAACAAAAGGTCCACACAATGCGATAAATACATGGCCACACACACACACACACACACAGCGAGTTCCTCTATTAGTCAACATGGTTCTGGGAACCTTTAATTTTGAAGAACTTTCATTCAGTTATTCAACTCCCATTGGAAATTAGGTTTATTGGCAGTTAACCTTTAAAACAGATCCAGGACAACTTATGTATTGGAAACCAAGAAGTTGCTGATTTCATCTAAATTAATCAATAATTTGGAGTGGAAAGAGAATTTGTAACAGGAGTTGAATGAGTGTATTATATATATATATATATATACAGTGCTATTAAACTGGTTCCATATATATATACCAGTTTAATAGCATGGTGTATATACAGTATATAGTACACACATTTAACTCCAGTTGTAAATGAGGTTTATTGGCAGTAAACCTTTAAACTAATCCAGCAAGAACAATGTAACAGGCATTTTGCAACCCATAATATTAGTCATGTTGAGTTGTTTTATTGCAAACAACAGGCAGTTTATTATACTATGTAAACACTCAGAAATCCTGGAATAATAATATTAATAGGACCACTAATTATATAGTTAGAACAGTATTACTCTCTCTCTACAATATACACAGTATATTGTAATACAACTTGTATATATTGTAATGCAACTTTGCTATTATACACAATAAACAAATAATAAACAAATCAAATAAGAACCGTTTGAACAGCTCAGCATAAGTAATATTAGAAGTGTTTTTTCACATTCCTACAAAATACTTGTGTTGATTAAATTGTTTTTGCTGGGTTTGTTTACAGGTTTATTGCTATTAACAGTGTCTTTACAAAGATTTAGAACTGTTCCCTCAAAAAGGAGTTTTCAAGAAGTAAAGGGCAGAGCCTCCAACGCGGATTCTAAGAATATGTACAATATCCAACCCTGAGAAAGGCGTCTCTGGCTGCCAGGAGCGTGTATCACTGTTATTCAGCCAAACTGTCACTAATTTGGGGACCAGAAAGCGGATGAATCATTTTGTTTAAAAAGTTTTTGCTCACTTGTTCTCACTTGTGAACCTTATCCCACTGTAAGCCATCAGTATGTGTCCAAACTGCCTAATGTTTTTAATATCTGTTTGGAAAACCAGTAGTAACAAGAATCAGTATCTACACAGCACTTGCATTTATTTGTGTGTCTTGTCACGACTGCCTGTTTGTTTGTTCAGAACGTTTAGGCTAATTCTGGATTTTCGTGTGCCTGTGTGTGTTCCTCTGCAGATCCGTGTCTATACATCCCGCGCTTCGCCCACATGCTGGAGTTTGGAGAAAAAAGCCACGAGGTGTCGATGACGGCGCTGCGGCTACTGCAGAGGATGAAGAGGGACTGGATGCACACGGGACGAAGGCCCTCAGGACTCTGCGGAGCAGGTAGCCATGGCAACCCGCCTCTTATTGACGGCGACCTTTTTAACAATGTTAGCGAGTGAAGGGTAACTCTGTGGAAGGCACCAAGACCCGGGTGTTTTCGTCGGTAATTATAGAGCAGCTGTTAATTACGGGCCCGTAGACCTTCTAGCTCAACTCAACTAAACCAAACATCACTGGACTAAAACCACTTGTGGGGTTTTCCTTTTTATTTTAAGTTAATTGTAGCAACTTTATGACAATGCTTGGAGCTAAATTGTATATTTTCAGTGTTGTTGAAGCTTTTCAAGCTAAGTATGAATAAAAGTAGCTATGCTCCGGTCAAGCTCCTGTTTTAATATAGTGTTTAGCTATATAGCCTCAATATAGCTAACTACATCCAAGCTGCTTTATCCAGTAATACTTATTATTTGTGCTAATTATTATTAGGCTATTATGTATACTATTCTTAAAGCAAATACATTTTTTTAAAGTTATGTCAGTCCCTATATATTTTACCAATATAATTTGTAGTTAGAGAGTTTCTACCTAAGACTCAGGTATGATGGAAAACCATTCCCTCCAGGATTTCGCAGGCCTTTTTTAGATGGTTGCGGCCTAAAATGCCCGATTTTGCGCCAGCTTTTGCCAAAATTGTGATTTTGTCCACCTTTATAATGATTCTTTAACAAATAATTACAATGAAGGGAACGAAACCACTCTTAATTTTATAAACCATTAATCATTTAGTTAAGGTAAAGGTGAGGTGTTTTTACCACACACAATTTCTGCGTGTTCTAAACGTAACAAGGAAGTGAGTTCGCTGATGTATGGCTCAACGTTTTGTGGGAAACAAGAGTGATTGGTCAAAAGTTGCACAAAATTGCACAGTAGTAATGAATTTGCAGAGTTTGACTGAATTTGCTTTAATAGTTGCGATCACAACATCGCAAAATCCCGGAGGGTCTGGAGACCCCTGGTGTAAAACCACAAAAACTACTACTAACTGCACTGAATCCAAAAAAGCGGCCTCAGGATATGTTTCATTTAGTTTATTAGTTTCATTACAAATTAAATTTGCAACGTTGTGATTATTGTGTTGCCCTCTGCATCTTAAATATGTAGCTACAATTACCTTGTGAAATAACAGCTATCACAGTTATATTTTTATATTAACAATACATGACAACTTTACCACTAAACAAATATAGCCGCAAACGACAAGTGGAGCTAAGCACAAGTCGCAAAAGCAGTACAAAAGGGACAGCAATGTCTGTGTATATGTGTAGAATAAGAAAGTGAAATGACAGGGTAAAACCGTATAACTACATGAATCGTATAAAAATGTAAAGATTTAGAACGTAGAAAGTATGAAGTGACATGACACAGGAAAAAGAATGAAAGATGCGAATAGAAACTTGTGATTTGGTAGTGAAGCTTCAATAAGTTGTGTTTATAAAGAAACTAAGCTCTAACACAGGTCACATACGAATTGGGTGCTTTTCTATAATTTAAGGTAAATTACAAAAGCTCTGTTATGACATCACAGAAGTTTATGTGATGTCATAAGCGCCCTCTCCTTAGTGGTCAAAAACTTTTTCTTTTGTTATAGTCCCAATTATCGGCCAGTCACTATGATTTTCGGCCTATGGTGAGTTTCACAGCATTTCTACTTACTGTGAATATAATAATAATAATAATAATAATAATAATAATAATAATGTTACATGAGCACTTCATGGCAATTTGGCAATTTATGACCAAATTCATCAACGATTATCTGTTTTTGCAAGATACAAAGAAAGTTCAAACTTCTCCCATTTACAAGGACACACACAAAGTCGCCAAAGCCGCCGGTCGATTGCGTTGTCAGTGACACTTTTTTTTTTTTTGCATGCATGATTTATGAGACGGTGTATCCTGAATGCTTTTTTATTTTTTAGTAAAGATGTCCAGATGTCCTGTTAATGAGAAGACTTTTAGGGGGGAAAAGAAAAAGAAACTTTTTTAGGCTCCTGGCAGAGTTTTAACTGTAAGCCTGTTGTTCAAAGCTCCTGCTCATTTCACGGCCGAGCGCTTGCAGGATTCTTGAGCGGCCGGAAGGTTCTCCGTCGTACCTGAGCGAACGTCGCCTGTTTCTTTCTCCTTTTTTCCCTTATCCTCCCCCATCAGCCTGTGCGCAGTTCCTCTGGGCTCCGGCTCCGTAATTAGAATAACTAACCCGTCCTTTTCTCTGGCTCTGAGTTTTTTGATCTTTATCCCTCCCTCCCTCTCTGCTCTCATCACTCTCCGCTCCCCTCGTGGTTCAAGGTGAGCTCCGAATTATTCATCCGGAGTATTAATTTTAGGAGCTGCCGAGACGGGAAAGAGGGGAGTTTAGAGGAGCTTGTTTCGCAGCGAGAGACTGAAAAATGAGAGAGGGAGCGAGAGAAAGGGATGAAGAGAGAGAGACACTGGTAAAATCACTCACGTGTTGTTCTCCCTACGTGCAGGGACTTGATTCAGGTTATGTAACTCTTGTAGGCCTGCTCCGGTTCGGATGGATAATGAGGCTCTTTTTAAAACTCTAAAGCTGTCCTCTGCAGCAAGGTCTATAATGATACATCGATCTACCGATGAACCGGTTTTACGATTAACCACAATTTAAAACATAATGGTTAATTAATCGTAAAAGCTCCTCTACACTGTGTTCTTTAACAACGCATATTACGCCGGTAGTCGTACCTAGACCCAGTGGTACAAACTAGTTTAAGTGACTTTTTCATAACTTCGCTTCAGTATGGGATGAGAGAAGCACTTCATTTTTTTAAAAACGTTTTTAGCACTTAAGTGTTGTTTGTGTAACTTGGTCAGCTGTCCACATAATAGTGTTGTAGTCGATAGACATTGCTACGGTCATGTTATATGTGAAATGCCTCGTTATGTGGCGTTTATCAAGTGCCGATGCCAAATTGGCTGGTCGATGTTGCTAAAAACAAATGACTAGCCTAGTTAGCTGAACAGAGAAGCGAACAGGATCAGCAACTTCAGATGGAAAATTCAGATAAAAAAGTATAAAAAGTTATAATAATCTTTTATCCGAGTACAACTCTCCTGTGGCAAATGAAATGCATCCAATTCGTGTATACCGTATTTTTGGACCCATGTCGTTAAAACGACTCGGATCTTTTGTGGCAAAATGGAACGAGTATAAATGGGAGAAAACGAATGTGTTACTATGGGAAAAATAAATGACAGAAAAAAGATGAGTGTGGGTCATGACGGTTACAGATATGTGGAGGACCATGGGCCCTCGAATCACGTCGAATTTGGGGACTGTGTGAAGAACGGCAGCCGCGCGGTAAAGCGTCGAAATTTGAGCTCCATGTTAGTCTGTGGGGCAAAAACGGACGGAAAAATGGACAGAACTCACAGAGTGCACGTATCAAACACGTATATACAAGCACCCCACACATCTGATAGACTACTAGTCAGTAAAAACAAGATATTTTACAGATATATTTCCTCATATGACTACTGTATATATATATATATAGTGGACCCTCCACGGCAAAACCAGTCGCTTGTCACAACGGAGGTTTCCGAGAAAAACGAGCGTTTATGTTGCGTGGGGTGAAATTTTGGATTTTTTGTTTTTAGTGTTTTGAAACAGTGGAAGGTCTATACTGTACTGTTGTGAAAAAAATTTGGCTGAAAACTTACCCTTTCCGGCCCCTAAAACGGACTTTCTTGAGGTGAGGAATTCAATTCCAGCAGAATGTTAAAAGTTTCTACTTCATTATTTATGTAAATCCACTTTGACTAGCGTGTGAAGATATTCGAATCTCATCTTCGCCTCCTGAGTTCAGTTAACTTCAACGCAGGTAGGCTATCCGTAGGTTTCTGAATGCAGCGAGGCTACCGAATACAAACGTAGCCGATCACATTTCAAGCTCAGAGTGTTATTTATAGTCAACTTCAAAGGCAGATTTTCTCCTTTCACTTGGCGTGACAGGAGAAAACCCGACTTTGAACGCTATATCTCAGTCATATGTCGTCCGACTCATTCCATATAGGTATCGTTCTGAAAGTTGATTTATGCCCTTTCATAAAAACATAATACCTTAATTTTGAAAATTTGAGAGAAGCGACTGGTTTTGCCGTGGAGGGTCACATATAGTGATTTGTGAAATTGGAACATTATTTCCCAAACGTCTTCACTGATGTAATACACTTACGGCTGCTAGGAAGTGAAAGAATCCAGTGAAGGAATCCCGACTCCATCATTTAAATACTGACGTCTTTTTTATTGCTGAAAGTTCTCATTAGCCTTCATCGATTCTGGCTCTGATTGTCTTCAGATTGATGACTTGTTTATAGACTCGACACTCAGACTAAAGATTAAAACCTGAACTCTCATCTACTGTTTTCATTTGGGCCAGAGACTAATAACAGGCTCAGGGAAAAGGCCTGTTACTGACACACACACACACACACACACGCGCACAGGTAGATCCGTGGTGTGTTTGACCCGTTGGTGTGTAAGAATGTGATGGCGTGTGTTTTCCGTCTCATTTTTATTTAATGTTGTGAATGAGAGAGTTGTGCTGAGATGTGCATTAGGATGAGTTTAATCTGATCTCAGAGCAGTGGGGAGCAGGTCGGAGAAGGTGAGCGTTATGGAAGTGTGTGTTAATGATTTATTACACTACGCCTACCTTTCTCTCCCTCCTTCCCTCCCTTTTGCTCATCTCTCTCTCTCCTCCTCCTCATCCTCCTCTTCTTCTTCTTCTCTCTCTCTCCCCCTCCCGTTCACTCATCTCTCTCCTCCTCCGCCTCTTCCTCTTCTTCACTCATCTCTCTCCTTCCCCTCTTTCTCTCTCTCTCCCCCGCTTCCATCTCTCCCTCCTCTGTCACCTCTTCTTTCACTCATCTCTCTCCTTCCCCTTCTCCTCCCCCTCCCTCCTCCTCCCTCTTCTCTTCACTCACCCTCTCCTCCTCTCCCGCTCACTCATCTCCTCCTCCTCTTCTTCACTGCCTCCTCTCCTTCCCTCTTTCTCTCCTTTACTCCATCTCTTTCTCTCCCTCCCGCTCACTCATCTCCTCCTCCTCCCTCCTCTTCTTCACTCATCTCTCTCCTTCCCCTCCTCCTCCTCCCTCTTCTTCACCATCTCTCTCCCTCCTCCTCCCTCCTTCTCTCTCTTCACTCATCTCTCTCCTTCCCCTCTTCTCTCTCTCTCCTCC
>JAVGVS010000298.1:135740-153240 GCA_032718565.1 Distichodus sexfasciatus | reverse complement strand
TTTTATGCTTATCTGTCTATCTGTCTGTCTGCCTGTCTATCTGTCTGTCTGTCTGTCTGTCTGTCTATCTACTGTGTCTGTATCTATCAATCTTTTCGTTTTTTTTTTTTTTTCTCAGTTTGTCTTTCTCTCTTTATATTTTCTCTGTGTTTTATGCTTATCTATCTATCTGTCTGTCTGTCTGTCTTCACACCGTTCCGTAGAGCTTGATATGAGACAGTATCATATACTGATTTATATCCAATCACAAACAGCAACTAAAAATTGTATGACATTTCAACGAGATGTCGAAATGAAATGAATATATAAATCCACTCTTCACTTTGAATAAAAATAGATCTGTTCATGTTCCGTTATAATATGTATGAGGTCTGATCAGTGTTTTCATTTGGAATCAACACTATGGGCTGGCTGGTCATTGAATCGATGGATGTTTTTTATTGCTTACAAAATAAATGACAACTAGATATAGATATAGATGGTAATTTGAACTTTCTGAATGCTGACCTGATCCAGAACAAACACTATATTAAGATATTTAATAGTTTTCATTTTTCAAAGCTATAAGAAGGCACTCATTCACACTTTTAACTTGTTCTCTGCATCCACATAGAAGTCTTTAGCACCACGACTGAGTTTAACACGAGTCGTATTTTATCAGAACGTTGCAATTTCACGCTGGAATGGGGACACGGTCTGCTACTGTAAACTCCCCCAGTGTAGTTTCAGTTCCCCAGACAGCGAATGGAAACTGAACTCATCGGTGTGTGAACTCCCCAGTGCGGATTCCTAACGCTCGTTTTCCACAAACGAATGCCGATTGCATTTGCAACATGAATGAGATTGTTAGCATCAAACAGAGGCTGAAATTTGCATGAGTTGGTGGAAATTAGCATCAGGAGTCCATTAGAAATGGAGGTTTGTGTTCGTTCTTGTTGTGTCTATATGCAAAATGACTCAAAATTCTAGCTGTGTGTTTTTGGAAAAAGGTAGATAGACGATGTTCATCTCAAAAAAGAAGTAACATTTATATTGTTCTTACGTATGTGTAATTATTTCAGTTTAATGGCACAGAAATAGCTCTATATGAAAGGTATATATCAATATTAACGCATGAAAACTTCAAATCTGACTGGTTTTAAAGACATCAAGCATGAGGAGCTTTTGTTGAATCGATTCAGGTATTATGTCCCGATAGTTTTATTTTCAGAAAATGCATTAAAAATATTGTTTATATTGTATCACTCATAATATAGTTGTAGATTAGATTCTATGTGCAGTGTTTGTTTAGCCTTTTTTGGAATGCATCTTACAACCTGTACAAAATAAGAACATAAGAAATAAAAGTTAAAATGACCCAAATAATATACTTACTTACTGCAAACTAAACTTGTATTCAAGGATTTAAGAAGCTGGTGTGATGTAGATATAGCGTCTGAATGGAGGAATGAATGGAGGTCGTACATTGGCTGTTTTCAAAGGTCATCGGCTATCTGATTGGCCACTCTGGTTGTTAGTGGGTGGAGTCTGTGCAGCAACCCCACTGCCCTTTGAAGCAGTAAATGGACAGAGAGCACCTTGTCATTAGGACCTTCTCTTTCATCCACCCACCGAGTGTGTAAAGGCCAGCAGCCACACACCTGTGTGGAGGGGCCTGTTCTTCTCTCAGGCTTTTATGCCCTGCAGTGGCCTGATTAGAAAAACAACCTTCGTCCATCCATCACGGAAACCCAGTGGAGGAAAGCGACGGGGCAGATGTTTGCAGTCTGGAACAATTTGGGCCTTTGAAACTTTAGAAGTGGCACTTAAGACCCTCCCTCCCATACACAAATATATATATTGGGGTATGTGTGTGTGTGTGTACATATAAATATATGTATATATATATATATATATATATATATATATATATATATATATATATATATATATATATATATATATATATATATATATATATATATATATATATGTTTGTTTATATATAGACATTAGCCAAACTGACCAAAATCTCATATATCCCGACAATCTATATATATCACAATATAGAAAATTTTCCCTGTAATTTCAGTGGAAATTTAACAAACAAAATCTGGAAAATGACTCAAAATTCTAATTCTGCTTTTGGAAAATGTTGATAGACGACATGCATCAATGTTTACTAGACGTTCGCCAATCATTTAGCATTTTATTTTTCATCAGCATCGACTTTTAAAAATATTCTTACACTTTAAACAGATACGGGTTGTATCATAAATTCAACTTCTGTCCTGAGAGGTGAAAAATGGTTGTGGTTTTCTAGCTGCGAATATACAACGCTTGCTGTATTGTGTCATTATGGGGACGGAAAACCGAGTCCCCACAAAGTTAATCACTGCAACATATTTATTTCATCAAGCTTTACCTGCTCTCTTAAAATCTAGGAAGTCTCCATCATGCTCATGTCCCTAAAAGTGTGTGTGTATGTGTGTGTGCGCGCTGATAAAGTGGGGACGTGTGTCATAAAACTCCCAATTTTATTCAAACTGAACTCTATTTTAAGTTCTCGTAATGATCATGTGCTTTAAAAAGTGTATGTGTGTGTATCTGTCTTCACATGCGCCTCCAAACACTCCATGCACTCATATGGAACGCCAAAAGTGCCACAATTTGCCTGTATGTTTTAAGGGTTGACCGACTATGGCCGATTGACTATACGTCACATGAGCTCTGGGTTGAGTGGAGAGCACGCTGAGCAGCTTTGCGTTCTTCACCACCACCTGCTGCTGCATAATTTGGAATATTAAAATATTTAAGTTTTAAATCTAAGTTTCACAATTTCAAATGTCACTAAAATGTTCATTTAATATTAGTTAAATTTTAATAACATAAAAAGTTTATGTATTTATAAGCAATAAAGTTATTTAAATAAAGTTGTTTGTTGCTGTTTGTAAAATGCAAAGTTTTACAGATTTTCTTTTTGTTTTCGCATATCGGTCCCAAATATCGGTTAATCGGCACTGTTAACTAGCAATAATCGGTAAATATCAGCCACGAAAAACCAATATCGGTCGACTTTAATATTTTTTCTGCAAATGACAGTTAAAAAAACCATTTTAATGTCGCCATTAAAAAATGCGCCATTTTATGGAGCTCTAGTGACCTTTTATGCCACTTTTTACACAATAAAACGGCTGTTTTTACGTCCCCACAATGACACCGGTCCTCACATTGTTGGTGTGCAATCAGGTCAACGTCCGCATGTTGAGAGATTTACAAACACACACACACACACACACTCAGAGTGAAAATCAAAGTGACTGCACCCCTTTTGTCTTTCTTTTCCCCTCCTCTCTCTATCCTGCATTTAAAGGCAAACAGCTGTTCAATTGGCATGCATAGCGTCTGTGAAATTTCTTTTGTGAGTGTGGATGAGTGTGAGTGTGAGGTGGGTGGGTGTGGGTGTGGGTGTACAATGCATGAAACTCTAGATGTGCTGTGTAATGCAATGTAATGCTTTAAAGGGCGGGAGCACTTGGGACTGCAAAACAATGGCCAGAGGGAGGGACAATGAGCCGGTGAGGGGTGTAAGTGTGTGTAAAGTAATATGGTCACTTCCTTTTTCCGCTCTGCCCACTCACTGATCACAAAAAGAAGAGAACAGAGGAATACTGCCATCTTTCTCACTTCCTCTAGCCACTTCTCCTCTGTCTCTTTTTGTCTTTCTTCAGTGTTCCTCTGTCTTTCCCTCTTTCCCCATCTATTGCCACTTTCTGTCTCTCCTCCCTCCCTCCATTCCATCCCATTCTCTCCCTCTCCTCCTATCTCCCTCACATTTCTCCTCCCTCTTTCCATCACTCCTCTTTCCTCTCTCTCCTCCTCATTTTCTCTTGCCCCTCCCTCTCTCTACTGCTCCCTCCGTTTCTGTCTCTCTCTCTCTCTCTTTCTACTGCTCCCTCCCTCCCTCCCTCCCTCCTCTGTCTCTCACTGCTCCTCTGTCTCTCTCTCTCTCCAACACTTCCTCTCTCCCCTCTCTCTACCACCTCTCTCTCTCTCTCTCTCTCTCTCTCTCTCTCTCTCTGTCTTTCTCTCTCCCTCGCTCTCCTACTTTCTCTCTCCATCACTGCCTGTTTCCTCTCTTTCTTTTTCTCTACCTCCCTCTCCACCCTTGCTCTCTCTCCTCTCTCTCTCCATCACTCCTTCTTCCCCTCCCTCTCTCTCCTGTCTCTCCATTTGAGAGTGTGTGTGTGTGTGTGCAGCAAAGGAAAGATTTGAGTAGACAGGCTCACCTCACACTTACAGTGTAAAAGTCTCTCCATCTGTCTGACCTCCTGTCACAAGAGAGAGTGAGATAGAGAGAGAGTGGACGAGATGTATTGTCCATCAGCAGGTCTGTGAGCAGATGTTTAGCCCTCGCTGTGTTTAAAGACCAGATGGGGTTTTCTCCTTCACGCTGGGCCTGTATGTATGTGTGTGTATGTGTGTGTGTGTGGAGTTAAACGCAGGGCTGGAGTAGTTGCGGAGAACGCTGCTATGACCTCAGAGGAGTTTAGAGGTCATGAGTGTGTGTGTGTGTGTGTGTGTGTGTGTACTCAACAATCATTAACCCCTGAGTAAAAGCCCTTAACCCCAAATTGCTCCAGTGAGACTGTAATGTGGAGGAAGTGGCCCCTCATGACATCATCATCATCACCATGTCTACGCTGCGTAATTTCACTAGACGACCAGTATTTTGAAACCCTCTTGTAATTGTTCAAATTTTTATTTTTTAATAATATTATTAATAATAATAATAATAATAATAATAATAATAATACTATTTTGTATTATTTTTATACAATGCCACTGTTTGAACAGTAGGGGGCACTAAAAATGCTACATACATTTATGAAGCCTTAATCACACGAAGCTGAAATTTGGTCAATAAGTTGGTGTGCTGCTTAGCATGTAATGAAAAGCACAGTGATTGGCCTGAGTTCCAAATCAATCTGCAGACTTGTCCTAATGTCATAACAGAGCTTTTTGGTGATTTTTTTGATGCCAATTTTGACTAATTCTGCATCAGCTGCTTTTTTGCGACTTTGGCTTGGACCCTGTTTGTTGCTGCTTGCGGCTACATTAAATTTTTTTGTTTTTCATTAGCATTTGTGCCATTTTTTAAACCTCACATCCTTAAACCTGTTTGTGTGTGTGTGTGTGTTTGTGTGTGTGTGTGTGTGTTGCAGCAGATCTCCCCCTTTAGGCGAGCTACTGCAGATCGGCAGCACATTGTAGAAACAGATGCAGCTATTTCCCTCTGGAGTTATTTCACTCTCTGTAGTGCGCGCGCACACACACACACACCCAACACACACCCCCAACACACACACACACACACCACACACACGCCCCTGGGCAGTGTTTGCTGCAGTAGCAGGTGTGCGCGTGGGTGAGGAGCTTCTGGAGGTCACAGGGGTCAGATAGGGTCCGTTTTTTAATATGTTTGCCGTATCCACACCTTAAAGAAGCTCACACACACGCACACACACACTTTAAACTCAGACCGCAGGCGTGGTTCTGGATCAGATTTAGCAGCGCAGGACTGCGTACCTTTTTTTGTCTGTCAAGATATTTTTTGCGTGGGTGCTGCGTCTCTCGCGTCTGACCGCGGTCGTCCGAACGTCGGCCTGGAGCAGAAAAAGTAACACCCTGCTGTGTGTGTGTGTGTGTGTGTGCGCGCGTGTTGCTATGAGGCAGGAGAGAATGAGAACGGCTGTGTTGATTTGATGTAGATGAACCGAGTAGAGAAACGTTTGACGGAACCAAGGATGTAACGATGCTGCATCGATACGTCGTTGCAATGATCGATTTCAATCATCAGATTTTTCTTCCACACACTGTTTCTGACCGCTACTTCTCCCCTCCTCCTCATCCTCCCTCCAGTTTTTGTGCTAGAAACTTTGTTCCAACTCTAAGACGTGTGGGGTGCTTATAAAAACATTTTCGATAGCTGCACTTGTTTGTGAGTTCTGTCCATTTTTCCGTCCATTTTTTTCCCATTGACTAACATAGAGCTCAGATTTCATCGCTTACCGACAGCTGTTCTTCACAAAGCCACCAAATTCGACGTGATTCGAGGGTCCATGTGTTTTCGCATATCTGTAACCGCCATGACCTGCACTCGTCTGTTTCATCCTTTTTTTTCCCCTGTCATTAATTTTCCATAGGAACCCATTCATTTCGTTTTCAACACCTGTTTTCACACTTCCATAGTCAATACGTTTACGCCACTCAAATCAACAACACACACTCAATCTGTTTCCACCTCGCATTTGTCTTGGCCTTTCCCGGAAATCATCCCTCGCTCTTTCCACATTCACTTCAATGCATTTTGATCAAAGTCTTTCTACTCGGACCGTTTTCATCTCGCAGCTACGAACTTGGAGCATCACATTGGAGTTGCGCTCTAGTTTTTACTAAAAGATTGAATTGAAATGGTATCGTAGCCGACTTTGTGATTTAAGTGAATTAAAGTGAGTGATTATTTGTCATTGTGAACGCAGCACCACAAATCGCGCGCACTTCTGCATGTAGTAACCGTCTGTATGAGCAGTGGGCAGCATTTTTGGCAGCACCCAAAGGAGGAGCAGTGCTTAGATGGTATTTCTTTTGCTCATGGGTACTCTAAATGGTACCTTTGACTGGTCCGGGACTTGAAGCGATAACCTTCTGCTGATATGGCCCAACTCCCTAAACGTTACACTACCAACTGACATCGACCGACATTGAATCATCATTCGTTGGTACAATCTCATGTGGTATCTTGATGAACCTTGTGATTTACACCCCTAGTGCGGAAAAGAGGGATTTTTGGATGGAGGGATAGATGGAATGGGGTGTTTGTAGTTAGGAATGAAAGGCTGGTCTGACAGGTGTGTGTGTGTGTGTGTGTGTGTGGACTGAAGTAGCCGATGTTTCTTGTGTCCTCTCTAATTAGCTTTATCTACGCTTTGTTCTTTCGTTCCCTCCCTCGTTCTCAAATTGAAACTGAGCCAAGTAGCCTATGATTACCACAACTGCCTCCTCCCATCCATCACTCGCTCCCTCCCTCCCTTCATCTCTCTCTCTCTCTCTCACACACACACTCTCATCTCCTCCCTCCTTTAGTCCTCCTTCTCTCCTTCTGCTCTGCAGCACTCAGGATTTTCTCAGCTGTGGTTTTTCCTTTTTCTTTTATGTCTTTCTTGGTTTCTTTAAGTAGTAGAGTAACTAACTTTCCAATACGAATCCCATTATTCATTACTAATAATATTGACAATATGGTGATGATATTCTCCAACCCAGAGGCCCACAGGTGGGGGTTGAAATGCAAGTTGGGGGTGTGTTGGGAATATTATGCTGAGTTTGTGTGTGTGTGTGTGTGTGTAAGTGTTTGTGAGAGTGTGTGTGTTCTGCCATGTTAACTGACTAACCGAATTTATTACTACCATGCAATTTTGACCAATTACAACAGCTTTTATGCAATTTTTGAACAGTCGTTGTAGTTTCCCGCAAAACGTCGAGCCATACGTCAGCGAACTCATTTCCAACGTTACGTTTAGATGTGTGAAATACCATCTCATTTACCTTCAAAAATAACTAAATGATTAATGGTTAATTAATAATAGTGGTTTCGGTTCTTTCATTTGAGCCAATTGTCTTGCGATTGGATTAAAAAGGGGGACAAAACCACAATTTTTCCACAACTTTGACTTATTTCTGCAACTTTACTGCAACAAAAACTAAAAACACTGCAACTTTCATCAGAAATTTTTAGAAAAGCTGCCGCAAAATCAGGCATTTTAGGCTGCAATAATCTCAAAAAAGGCCTGTGAAATCCTGGAGGGACTGTGAAGTGCTACAGTATTTGGACAGGATTAGTTTTACATGAGGACGGGTAATGTTATTTTACCACCATATTAACGGCCGATTTGGACGATATTAAAAATCTCTGTAAAATTCCCAGAAATTAGAGCGGTAACTCCATTCACGCACCAACGTCACCTTGATATCGTCATATTCGTACTGTGCTGCTTACGTAACTGTTGCCACTTCCATAAAGCAGTAGGAAACTTTGGGCTTCTCACAAGTGCTTTTTACCTTCTTTTTGTTCGGAATCACATTCGTACACCGAGAAATCCTGCTGTTTTGAACAGATTCACCGCGATTTCTCATGCTCCATGCTTAAAAAGCCGAAATCTACAGGATGATGAATGTTGACATATGTTTACAGCGGGTCTGTCCGACGGGTGAGTATTACCTGAGGTCATTTTTCCGGACATTTTTACATAAGCTAAAAATCTCCGTAATCTTTACTAATATTGTCCATAATGATTACGGACATGACGCTTTCATATTCGGGACTAAAATCACAGAGAAACCGCACACACTACTCTGGCTTAATCCCGGCCCCACAGTGCCTTTAAGTCAAGCAGGAGTTGGGGGGTTCGCCCCCTGATCTAAAGGTTGTGGGTTCGAATCCTGGACCGCTAAAGGTACCACTGAGGTGACCTCATGAGCAAGGCACCATCCCCAAGCACAGATTCCTCAACCCTGCCCATGCCAGCTGTCTATGTGGGTCAAAATGTAGAGGTCACATTTGGTTGTCGTGCACTGTGTGCTGTGGTGTGTTCACAATGATGAATAATCATTCACTTTCAAGTTGCGCTGAGCGTGTTAAAAACACAGGAAGTTCCCTGAGCATCAGTAAAGTCCACACTTCTCATATCGTACTCCCGCAAAATGTAGTTACTCAAAAATATACTGAAATACAGCACACAAGTACGTTTAGAAAACCCTTACAGACCTTCTGGGGCTACTGATTTGGCTTTTAGTTGCACCTGTGTATCTTGTTTGATCTTTACAACGTGGTGAGGAAGACGTGGAGGTGGTTCTTTTCCCCCTCAAAGTTCTCGTGAAGTTTCTCTTCTCCGGACGTGTGTGAGGCTACAGATTTGGCAGATTGTGGAGCGCTCGTGTGAAGCTTTGCCAGAAAACCTCAGGCTCTATTTTTTTAATGGGGGGATGAAGAAGAGGGAAGAGGAAGAGTGGAAGGGGGGATGGGGGAGGAGCTATGAGAGAGGGATGAAGGGGAGAGGAGGAGGAGGAGGAGCCGATGTAGGTAGAGCCCTGAGGGCCGGGTCCTATAGCACAATCAAAGCACTTCGGAGTGACCTTGACAGGCTCCAACACAAACTGCGGATAATCTCACGCGCACACACACACGCACACACACACGCGCACACACACACACACACACACACGGTCTTACTCTCTCTGCTAGGTTTTTCCGTACCACTTCCATAATGACTAGATGAAAATAACACTACAGCGACATCTAACCCTAACTAACTAGGGGTCGACTATATGGTTTTTACTCAGTCGATTATGATTATTACTAATCTGATGAATTAATTTATTTATTTTATTAATAACTAAGTACATTTTTTAAGTAATTTCATGAATTTTGATTCTATACCTAGGGGTCGACCAATTTGGTTTTTACAGAGCCGATATTGATTATCACTGATAAGCAAATTAATCATTTTTATTCCTAATTATTGTAACTGTATTATGTAAGTTGACTCAACATCTTGACTCTAAAACTAGGGGTCGATCGATATGGCTTTTACAGAGCCGATATTGATTATTACAAACTAAATTAGTTTATTATTAAATTTGATTAATTATTAAGCAATGTAGTTTTAATTTTTTTATCTTTATCTGGAGGTTGAACAATATTTTTTTCAGAGCCGATATTGATTATTACAAACTAAATTAGTTTATTATTAAATTTGATTAATTATTAAGTGAATTTAGTCAATTTTTTATCTTTTTATCTGGAGGTTGAACAATATTTTTTTCAGAGCTGATATTGATTATTACTTACTAAAATGACCAAATTGGTGCCAAAATTTACAATAACAATAACAAATACACCAACACAAAACTTGATCTGAACAAGTTTTTAATTCTGAGAGCTTTCTAAAAAGCTAAGGGAGCTCCGAACGCCAAACTCTCAGCGCCCTCAGTCTTCAGTTTTTTATAAGCTAAGCTTGTAACTCCTAACCAACCAGACAGGGAGAGGCGTCTGCACCAGAGTAGAACGTTTTTACAGTGATTAACTGGTTTAAAAAATGACAAATAACAATAAGCATACAAACGCTGAATATCAGCACCAGTAATCGGTCGATCCATAACCTAACTCCCAGTAACCAAAAAAAAGCAAATCTTTTTTACTAATTTTCGCCACATAAAACGGCAACATTTGCATGAAAGCATTTTTCCCCACATATATACACATTTCATTTATACAAATTCTAACGTTGAAATTCTCCCTCCTAATGCCCAAACATGTCTTTAACCTTCAGATGGAGCGCCGGAGAACGGAGAACTGGACCTGAGTGGTATTGACGATGACGAAATTGATCGGGTGAGTTCTGAAATCGATGCTGCAAAGTACAAGTTAGTCAAATTAAATAAACACATTAAAAATGCATTAATAAATCAATAACTCCATCTTCACTAACTACATTTGTTTTGGCACGTGTGTGTGTGTGTGTTTGTGAAATAAATGTTGCTCACTTACATACAAATGTAAAGAAAAATATTTTAATTTAGCGACATATTAAGCCACTTAATTTTTAAATGCTGTAATTATTTTAAATGTTATCGGCCTTAAAAAACTAGAGACTGCAGAGGCAGAGCTCAGTGTTTGTTACGTATGCTATGGAGCAGAGAGCTAGACACTTTTATTAATAAAGCATCAGAAAATAAGAGAGGCTTGTGCATCACATGCTCTTGTGTGTGCTAAAGGTCAGAAAAATCTCGCTTCCAGGTAGTCCAGTTGTTCAGGTTCAGTTCAGCGGTGTCGCTGTGTTGTGATTATTACTCTGGTTTCCCTTAACGAGGCTGTCCTGATTACCGCGCTCGTTAGTGATTAGTCTCATTAGCATATGTGAACACTCTGACATTTCCTGCACAGCCAGTCTGATTTTCAGGGTTTCTAACAGAAAGGTGAGAGTGGATTAATGCTGCGCTTGGCTTTGCTCTCATCACACTCTTCAGGACGTCCAGGCAGTGGGGTTTAATTGAATTATGTGGAGTGGTCCCTCTCTCTCTCTCCTTCTCTCTCTTTTTAGGTGCTTTCACACCTACAGGCTTTAGTCCGCCTAATCGAATCCTCTCGAAGTTCGCTTCTCTTGGTGCGTGCTCGCTTTGGTCTGGGTAACACGGTGGTCGTGACTCGGTGCGACCAAAACAGAGACCGAGACTTCTAAAAGAGGTGGTCTCGATCCGAATCAGTTAGCGAACTCTGGTGCGTCCTCCTGGTGAGAAAGCATACCGAACCAAAACAGGACCAAAGGCTGCGAATCACTTGATGTACATACTTGTTGGATCTTCGGGAAAAATTTTGCATGATGAACATATCACCGTTCCTCCCACACGCGCCGCCACCTCCTGTATTTCACAAGACACGTGTCATGTAATGCAGTGGCGCATTAATACGCTTCGTTTTCAGGCCGTGAACTGCGCTTTTGATTTCAAAACGCAGTAATTCTGTAGGTGGTGAACGATGAGATGTAGAAAGTAATCACCAGGGCGACAACCAGTCCACGTAGGTTCTCCATCTTAAAACAGTCAACACAGAATCTTCTTCCCGTATTTACATTCTTGTTCACGCGGCAAACACATCTTGACCAATAAGCGAAGAGGACGTTCTCGCCTAATTTAAAGTGACACATTTTGGACGCTTTTATTTTTTTCCTGTGTGAAAACAAACCCAACCAAGGAGAAAATGCTACAAGTTTACAAAATTATCAACTGATTCGGACCAGAGCAAGCGCCGCATTGAGGTGAAAGCACCCTTAATTCATAGTAAACGGTCAGCCGTGAAGTCTGTCGCTGGCGGTAGTGCAGGGAATCCATAAAAACGTATTGGGATTAACAGCAAGGTTCTGAATGCTCTTGTTTTATAATCTAGATAAAAAAATTTCAGATGTGATACTGGAAATAATACATACCATTAAGGACTGGTACGACAAAGCAGCTTAATTTTGACTAAAATCCACAATAAGCTGCAGACTTAAAGGAGCTTTATGTAAGATTGCGGACAAAATCACATGCCAGAAACAATTCAGAACACTGTCGCTTGTTTCTCCTCAGACCCGAGGTTGCCAGATAGGCTGGCGGATATTTGGTCAATCTAGTGTCTAATGTTAAGTTTGCACGTGGGCTACAGTCTGTGATCCAACATTAATACCGTTATTCAGCTGATGGAAATATTTTTAATGTTCATCTTTACGTCTAGTGGTGATACAAGTTAGCCAACCTTGACTAAATCTTACCCGTCCAGTAGAGAATGAGCCACTTCAGCATCTGTCTTCAATTCCTTCTCCATCTTTCAGCTGCATCTCCTCGTTTGCTGATCCTCGTTTTGCTTCTGCTTTGGTCAAGATGTTTGCTTCTGCTTTTAGTTTTAATGACGTCAGACATTTGTAATCCAGCACGCCTGTAGCTGCAGCTCAGTGGTAACTGGCAACCTGGATGCTGAAACGCTACTGACTTTGTGATTAGGAGATAGTGGTGGATGGAGCTATAGGTCAAAACACAAAAGCAAAACAAACACAGTTTAACACGGGGCTGTAAATTAAATTTTAAATGTGAATATTCTGGCTGTACTAAGATCAATATTTCAAATCATCTCTAGTGACATATTAGCTTCATGTTATGATTACTTGCCGTACATTTCTTACATATAGCTCCTTTACCTAGAGACACATTTCTACAAGAAAACACCAGTGTGATGCTCAGGTTTTGTAGCTGTGACATGAAAACTGTCCGAGTAGAAAGACTTTGATTAAAATGCATTGAAGTAAATGGGTAAAGAACGAGGGATGATAAAAGTAAGAAAAGACGAGTGCAGGTGGAAACAGAGTGTGCAGTGAGGTGGTCTGAGGTGGCATAAGAACGTTGAATCTCAAATCCCATGTATTCTTATTGGGAAAAATAAACGACAGAATAAAAAGGATGAAAAAGTCGCGTGAGGGTCTTGACGGCTACAGATATGTTAAGAGGCCATGGACCCTCGAACCGCATCGAATTTGGAGTCTTCATGAAGAACGGCAGTTGCGCAGTTAAGCCTCGAAATTTGGGCTCCACGTTAGACTTTTGGGAAACAACGGACGGAAAAATGGACAGAACTCGCAAACGAGTGTGAGTATCAAATAAGGCTAGGCAAGCACCCCACACCGCTATAGGTAGTGATGGGCACATGAAGCTCCGAAGCGCGTATCAAGTATGAGGGGGGCGTGGCAAATGAAGCCCCGCTTCCGAGGCGCGCAGTATCGCTTACAGAAACCACGGATTGGAGCAATAAACGGCCTCGGTTCGTTACGCCAGTGTTTCATGCCAAGTGTCACTTGCTGTATAATGGGGGTGAATCCAGCCGGCGCTTCATGGGTTTGTTTTGTTGAGAGTGTATAACAGCCATTTAATGTGAATTTTTTCTATTGCATTGTTCTTTTTTCGCAGCCACTCCATAATTAGACACATAATTAGTGAATAAATATGATTGTAACGAAAACACGGAATTCAGAAGAAGAAAAATGGAAAAAACGGAATTCAGGAAAAAATAAAACGGATTTCATGGGGCCCTACTATTTGTGCGTTCTCAGTGGCCGGGTTTAGTTTTGGCTGAATTGTTTTACTTTTATGCAGTACCTCCTGAATGAGAAGGAGGTGAAGGTGAAAACGGAGCTTTGGATGCAGGAGAACGCAGATTACCTCAAAGCACAGAAAGGTGACCGTCTCGCACATCTGTAACATTTGACATTTTTATCATTTTTGCATGTGTAGAGATAAACAAAGCAGCTTAATTGAGTTTATGTTGCTGTGTTTTTAATGTGTAGAGAAAGAGGAGAAAATCGCCAAGAGAAGGGAGCTTGGTGTCTATAAGGAGAAAAAGGTGAGATGGTTTGTGCTCATTTGGGGACACATATTGATGCTAGAGATGTCACGATACCACTTTTAAATGTCCGATACGATACCGATATTGTACGAAGCGATATCTGCCGATACACGATATAAACCGACATAGTCTTGAGCTGCTTTTGCAGAGAGTTACATTTCCCACAATCCTCGAAGGCCCCGGAGTCACACAATGAAGGCTTGGGCGCACGCTCCAGAATAAAACGATGGTAAATCTAATTGTGAGAACGCTGGTTGTTGTGGTTATTTATCAGCTAAAATATGGTTTGTGTCTGTAATAAAGGGACGCTTTTGACCGAATCCCGGAGCTGCTTAGCGTAGTAACGGCGCCATGCGCGCAGTCATTTACATCGTGAAAAATGTAATTTATGCGTTTTTATGCATTTACTTCTGTTTTAGTGCAGGGACATCTAACAAATACTTTCACATGCAGAGGGATCAGGTCTTCTCTTGATCGCGCCACTGAAAACGCTAGTGTCTTATTATGTCCGCGGTGAAATACAAGTGGAGCCGTTTCTAGCGTAGTAAAATAAATTGTAATGAAGCTTTCTATTTTGAGTTGCTCTTGACCATATTTCTTGTAATAGAATTATTCTAGTTATTGGAATAATCGCTTCAGCTCTGCCGCGAGTGCCACTTCCCCATGCACACAGCTTAATTGAGCGCGTACTTAATTCTACAGATCGGCTCCATAGAACGCCCAATGCCATTTATTACCCGGTCCAGCCGTTTGAGCCGTTATCGGACCGATACCCATCCAGATATCGGATCGGCTACATCTCTAACTGATACATATTGTGTCATCGCTTTATATTGAACAGGCCTGCTTTTTATTAAAAGAGAAGATTGTTTTTCATTTAAATCCCTAGTTGAGCTCAGGAATAAAAATTATTTTAATGATCAAACCGTCTCATGTTGATTACCGGCTCCTGAATCAAATCTGAATCAACCATAACTGTATCGTGGCAGGCGTCGTGATATCGGCAGACCTCGAATCGTTACGTTATCGTATCGTGATGAAAGTTGTGATCTCCAACCTGCAGAAGCGCACTACGTCCCAGAGGCGCCAGGCAGATTCACGCCAGCACGGGCGGATTTGTACATCGAGAAGATGTTGGAGCAGAAGATCTCCAAGATCAATCTCACGACGTTTGAAGATTCAAATAAGTCCACTCCTGTCTCTGAAAACGAGACAGGAGTCTTCCTCCTTAACCAGCAGCAGGAGGACCCCAGTGTCATCAAGAGATTCCACCGCACTTCACCCGGACCGGCAGGAAACCCAGCGACGCAAGAGGTACGGAGCAGGTTCCGGGCGGTAGTGCCCTCCAGTGGTGTTGAAATTAATCACATAATTGATGTGTCGCGATGCAGACGTGGACGATTCTGTATCGATGCCGTGGCAGACCATAATCGTCATAATGACAACATCAACAATTCCAGTTAAAAAGAACATCCCCATAGTAACTATGGTACACAGCGCATCACACTGTGGACCACAACCAAAATGTGACCCCTGCATTTGACCCATCTCAAGCTGCAGTGCGCACATGACATGAGCAGCACCCAGGGAGCAGATAGACGGTAATTCTTGCTCACGATTACCTCAGGGTATTGTCACCGTGCGGACTTGAACCGACTGCCTTCCCGATCAGGGGAAGTAGCGCCCACCGCACTCTGGCCAACCGCCCCACCTATTTTTGGTTACTGAGGTGAAGGTTGTGGTCAGGGTTTTGGTGTTGCCGAGTATTATTTACGTCTAGTCATTATGGCAGTCTGTGGAAAGGACCTCACAAAGATAGAAAGACACCTGCGTGTGTGTGTGTGTGTGTGTGTGTGTTCACAAGTCAGGCTTTGTCACTGTATAGTCTTGGTCTGACTGGTCCACGATAGAGCTTCTTATGTGAGATAAACTCTGTGTCCGATTTAAACTTGCTCAAATGGTGAAAGAGAAGAATGAGAAAGTTTGTCCAAAAAGAAGTGTAGTCTGAAGGGTAAAACTGTGTGTGTGTGTGTGTGTTATCTGGGTCCAGACAGGTGGCAGCTACTGTGTGGATGTCAAAGCGAGTCTCTCACATCTCACACACACACTTCTGTGTGTTATGATGACGTGGCGTTTGTTGTTCAGTCATTCCATCCTGTTTTTGGGCTTCAGCCCATTTTCAGATGATTGCACACACACACACACACACACACAGCTGGATTAATTTGGGACCATTTCTCCTCTAAGCAGCTCAGAGTATCGATGGAGTCAGCTGCGTTTCTCTCTCTCCTTCGTTCTCTCTTCTACTCTATTTATTTTTATCTCTCTGTCTCTCTGCTCATCTCCTCTCTCGGTCAGACTTTGTGGCGTGCAATAATAGCCTGACTCTCGGTGTGTGAAAGAACTATATGTTCAGCTGGAACTAGGGGTGGAACGATGTGATGTTTTCAGGGCCGATACCGATATCGATTATTAATAATAATTAATATTGCAGTAATGCGATATCCTGCACTCGTCTTGTGTGCCAGAACGTGGAAATTTCACTGCTTACAGCCTTCCTTGTTGAAAGGCTGAACTTTTGACAAATCCTCTACACATCAGAGTGAGGAGAGTCGACTGCATCAGAGCCAAAGTAGTGCAGTTTGAAAAATTTTTATCTTTTATTTTTATCAGTGCATTTTGTTAAAAAATTGTAGGGATGTAGATATAGGAATTATCAGCCAATATTCCATATCCATTATGTTTCATGCTTATTTCTGCCGATGCCGATAACTGAGGAAGGCAGACTGAAGCGCACGTGTGGGTAGAGGCGAGTACGTAAAGACGAGATTTATCTTGTGAACGCCCCACTCAGAATTACAGTTAATGTATCAATGCATACATTTTAACTGGGAAGGTGAGGACGTAAAATGTTTGTGTATATGTGTGTGTGTGTGTATATATGTGTGTGTGTGTGTGTGTATATTAGGGTTGTTGAATTTAATCTAATCGATGCATCGTGATGCAGACGCGATTTACTGCATCGGCGCAATGGCAGGACATAATCGGACATATCATAATGAAATTGTTGTTTGGTGATTTTCACGGGCATAAAATTTGTGTTGCAAGTAGTTTCTGTAGTGACTGTGGCTGCCTGATGTGAGTACAGCGCTGTTTGTAGAAGTAATTTTCATCTCTGTCGCGATGCGTGCAGCCGAGAATGGCGGAGGGAGTAAATTTCTCAGATATTAATATAATATTATTATACAAGAACTGTATTTTTTTCTCTCGCGATGTCTTTTTTCTCGATAAAGTTAAATGTCCTCGGCACAAAGTAAATTACCGACGAGCTGCTTTTTTCGAGGAGATTTCTATTATGGGTTTGAAAGGGCGGTTTTGGCAGTTTGGGGGCGGGTTTGCAATTAGCGGGTTTTGGCTGTTTCTGCTCATGACCTTATTGGTCGATGGCTCCTGGCTTTGTGATTGACAGAACGGGCGCAGGTAGGTTAAACACAAGTTATAGTTTACTTCAACCTTATAATTATAATTTAATAG
>JAVGVS010000298.1:88240-130740 GCA_032718565.1 Distichodus sexfasciatus | reverse complement strand
GGAGTAATTTATTGTGTGTGTGTGTGTGTGTGTGTGTAGCTGAGTTGCTGTGAGATCTGCGCTTCTGCATTTTTGGGGGGTTCTAATCAGAATTGGTAATAAATTGGACTGTAATTTATTTATGTGGCGGTCTCTCCTCCTGCGCTCCTCATTAGCCCATCTTCCCGTCTGCAGAACAACGTGCAGTAATCTCTCCCGCTCGTTACGCAGCCGCACCCCGCGCAAATTAATTCCATATTCCCTCATTTGCATATATTTACTACCACCGCGGCGCGTGTTTGTTTACCCTGCAGATTGGGAGCCGTGTCTGCGTTTGGCTTTGAAAGATTAAAAGATGAATGGTAATGAGGTGGTTAGCGGCCTCCTTATCAGGAACGGCATCTCCCGACGTGACGAGAAGCTGCTGGCGTCAAATAATAAGTGGGAAATTAAGTGTAAATGAAGGTGTTATAAACACACAGATGCAGGCCAGCGCTTCGCCGTTTTACTGCTAAATCCTGTGAGATTTCGGAGATGATTTTTGTGGAATTGAGAGCTGCTCTTTTCCTTTATTGGGATAAAATCTCTGCTAACGAGAAATATCCAAATCCATTCTGCTGTCGTGTCTAACGACCGGACACACAGATCTCCCGTCCTGCCTGTATGCTGTATGATGGAGTAGTGTGGTGCTTCACCAGACGTTTTCACCTGAGCATGAGGCATTTTTGCATGAGCACCAGACGTTTTCACCTGAGCATGAGGCGTTTTTGCGTGACTACTAGACTTTTTCACCTGAGCATGAGGCATTTTTGCGTGACTACTAGACTTTTTCACCTGTGCAGGAGGCGTTTTTGCTGAGTATCAAACGTTTTCACCTGTGCATGAGGCATTTTTGCGTGAGCACCAGACGTTTTCACCTGTGCATGAGGCGTTTTTGCGTGAGCACCAGACGTTTTCACCTGAGCATGAGGCATTTTTGCGTGAGCACCAGACGTTTTAATCTGAACATAAGGCCTTTTTGCGTGAGCACCAGACGGTTTCATCTGAGCATGAGGCGTTTTTGCGTGACTACTAGACTTTTTCACCTGTGCAAGAGGCGTTTTTGCGTGAGCACCAGACGTTTTCACCTGTGCATGAGGCGTTTTTTCGTGACCACTAGACGTTTTCACCTGAGCACCAGGCGTTTTCATCTGAGCATGAGGCATTTTTGCGTGAGCACCAGCTATTTTCCCGGAAGCTCAAGGTTTTCTCATTAGCACCAGCCTTTTACAGATGAGCATAAGGCATTTTTGTTTGGGCGTGACATTTTCACATGCGCACATGATGTTTTGGCTGGAGAACGAGATGTTTATGCTTGACCTTGAAGCATTTTTGAGATGTATTTGCTTGAGCACCAGATGTTTTTGGTTGTGCACCAGGTGTTTTCACATGAGCATGTTTTTAGGTGCGCATGAGATGGTTTTGCATGAGCACCTGAACGCAAGGGGTTTTCATGAGCTCAGACGATGCTTCGGTGTGTATCCTCATGCCCACAGAAAACATCTCGTGCACACACAGATATATCTGGCAACTCTTACATTTACACATTACAGAGTTTTAAAATGATATGTACATTTTAATCATCTATTCAACAAGAACCTGACTTTATGGATGTATTATCATCAGTCCATTGAGTCCAGGATCCGGGTTCTGGTTCTGGTTCTGGTTCCAGACTTTTCTACTGAGTTTAACAGTGCAGCTGACCCTGGATCAGTGTCTAACTCGTCTGTGTTTCCTGCTGCAGGTTGCGGCCGCTGATCTCAACGCAGCCCGCTAAGAAAATGGCAGTAGATCAGGTGAGTGAGTGTGTGAGGTCGTGACCTTTCTCACATGTCCGTATTGACCGCTAGCGTAGAATCCAGCTCCGATGAGAGTGTAGAGGTTAAAGGTCAGTTGAGGGTTTTTCTGATGTTGAGGAGCGTTAGAGTAAGGTGTGTTTCCGTGGTTACGGGATTTATAGTTTTTACTGTTATCTCCGTTATGTGTAAGGCGGGGGCTCCCGCTCCGTCCCCCACTGCCACTGCCGCTGCTGCCCAGGCCCCCCGCGATGCCGTGGTGGTGGAGAGCGGGCCGGTGGCGTACGAGGACATGGGAGATGATGAAGAGGAGGAGGAGGAGGAGACCTGCATCAGTGCCATGCAGCTCATGGGTTCAGACGGTCGGTCACTAAACACCACAACACACTTTACACTCTTACAGTTAAATATGAACAACACAACTCTCACTCCTCACGCTGCTGTTTATGGTCTGTTTACAATAATCTCTCTTCCTCGTCCTCGTCCTCATCCTCTCTCCCACACAGATTACGGCTATGATTATGAAGATGACGACTGATTCCTGCTCCACCTCTTCATGTGGACTGATACCGACATCACACACACACACACATTTATCCTTGCTGCTGATGCCGTATACTTGAAGTACTGCTGCCTACCTGTCACACACACACACACACTTTCTCAGACGACCGATTCCTGCCTGTGTAGTTTAAACTCCAGCTCAGGGTTAGGACCTGGTCTGGGCGTTAGTGTGTGTGTGTGTAGCGAGGGTCAGTATGATGCACTGACACACTCACACACACACACACACTGTGCCATCACTCATAAAGATGAGTGAGACATGAAGCATGTAGGTTATTACCCGTGTTATTACATTTAATCACACAGACACACACATACACAATTACACTAATACACACACACACACACACATACACAATTACACTAATACACACACACACACACACACACATACACAATTACACTAATACACACACACACATACACAATTACACTAATACACACAGACACACACATACACAATTACACTAATACACACACACACACACAATTACACTAATACACACACACACACACAGTTACACTAATACACACACACACAGACACACACATACACAATTACACTAATACACACACACACATACACAATTACACTAATACACACACACACACACACACTATGCCATCATGCATAAAGCAGATGAGTGAGACATGAAGCATGTAGGTTATTGCCAGTGTTATTACATTTAATCACACACACACACACACACACACACGGACATGGACAGGCAGGCAGATAAATGCACCGTATGTTTTCTGTATAACTACATTAGAACGGGAGACATGGCCATGTGCACTAAACACATTAGAGGGGTGTGTGTGTGTGTGTGTGTGTGTAAGAGAAGCCAGTGCAATCTCAGATGCCAAAGTCTTATGATGAGACAGCAGTGTGTGTGAGTTGAGCTGTGTTGTGTGTGTGAGTTGAGCTGTGTTGTGTGTGTGTGTGATCAGTATGAACTGATGCCGCTACTTCAGAATGTAATTCATCATGGTGGTGTATTTTGTATTTATCTTCTGCAGTAACTCGCCTCCTGACTGAATATTTTGCTGAGACCCAGACCTAATCCTGCGCTGAGTGTGTGTGTGTATGTGTGTATGTGTGTGAGTGTGTATGTGTGTGAGTGTGTGTGTGAGTGTGTGTGTGTGTTTGTTTATGGGGTTTTGTGATTATTTCTGTAAAAACCCCACTCAGCTGCTGAACCAACACCACCATCATGCCTTCATCCCTTCTTCACATTAAAAACAACAGTCATGTCGTTTACTCTCCAAACACGTTTCTAAAACCAAAATGAAAAAGTTGTTCTCATCTTCCCCTCCTCTCCATCCCTCTCTCACTCTCTCTCCCTCCATCCCTCTCCCACTGTCACTCTCTCCATCCCTCTCTCTCTTTCTCTCTCTCCATCTCTCTATCTCTATCTCTCGCTCATCTTTTCGATTGTTTCTCTTCTTCCCCTCCATCTCTCCTTCCTTCTTTCTTTTTTGTTTCATTGTTTATCTTTTTCCCCTCTCTCCCCATCTCTTGCCACCTTTTCTTTCTTTCTTTCTTTCTTTTTTTCTTTCTTGTTCTCCCATCCCTTCTTTTTCCCCTCCCTCCATCCCTCCCTCCCTCTCCCTCTCTCTCTTTCTTCATATTCCTCCATCCCTCTCCCTCCCTTTTTTCATCTCCCCCTCTCTCTCTCTTTCTCTCTCCAATTCTCTATCCTTCTCTCCCCATCCCTCACTCTCTCCCTTTTTTCATTTCCCTCTCCTCTTCCTCTCTCTGCTATCTCTCTATCCCATCTTTCTTCCCCCCCTCCGTGTCTCCTTCCTTCCTTCTTACTCTCTCTATTATGTATCTTCATCTCTCTCTCATCATCTCTTGTTGCCTTCTCTCTTTTTCTTTCTCCTTTATTTTCCATTCCCTTCTCTCTCCATCTCTCTCTCTCCATCTCTCTCTCTCTCATATGGATGTTTGTTTTGAGAGTGACTAGTTGTTGATTAAACTCCAGCATAGTGCTGACTTGTCTGACTGTAATCAGGCAGCAGAGCTGTAATTACCCAGTAAACCCTGTAGACACTTTAACTGCAGCTGTTTCAGGATCAGTCTGATTAAAACGGGTGAATAAGAGCGAGTGTGGCCACGGCGCCCTCTACTGACCTGATGCTCTAACTCCCAGTGTTTGTGTCCGAGATCAGCATGAAGAAGCTGGAATGAGTGTGTTTTAATTTGAGAAGGGATGATGATGATGATGGTGATGGTGATGGTGGAGTATTTAGACAGTATTTCAGCTGTAATGTGTTGGTGTGATATTTCCCAGCTTGATTAATCTCAGGTTTATCTGCTGCAGGAACTCACAGCTGCTCTGTCTCCTGCTTGTGTTACTGTGAGAACCTGCTTTATTTTATGACCAAAGTGAGGGTGAGTGTGGAGCGGAGCGTTAGCGAGTGATGTACAGCAGGAGACGTGTTCTCCCCCAAAATAAAACAATGACACAGAGAGACTCCACTCTGACTCTTACTTTTAATAAAATCATAAATGCGCCAGTAAAAATCTGCAACACGTCTGTCCTTCTCTTCCTCCCTCTCTTCCTCCCTTTCTTTCTCTCTCTCTCTCGTGTCTCTTCCTCTCTCTCCTGTCTCTGTTTCTCTGTCTGTCTTTCTCTCCCCATCTTCTGGCACCTTCTCTCTCTCTGCCTCCCGCTTTGCCTTCTCTCATCTTTTTGGTTTCTCTCTCCCCCTCCATCTCTGCTTCCTCCGGTCTATCTTTGTTTTTCATTCTCATTCTTGTCTTTCATATCTCTCTCTCTCACTCACTTTCATGCACCTGTAAAAATCTGCAACACGTCTGTCCTTCTTTCTCTCCCTTTTCTCTCTCTCTCTCTCTCTCCTCTTCCCTTCTCATCACTTATCTCTTGCTTCCTCTCCTTCTTTCTTTCTCTCTTCTCTTCTCTTCTCTTCCCCTTTCCCTCTCTTGCTCCCTTTCTCCCTCTGTCTCTTTCTCTCTCCTTCCCTTTCCTTCTCTCTCTCTCTCTCTCTCTTTTTACCTCTCTCTCCTTCTCTTCCTCCTTCTCCCTCGTTCTCCTGCCTGCACTCATCTCTCATCTATTTTTCTCATTATTTTTCTTGCTTGCTTGGTGAGGAACGCTACAATATCACTTCATTTTTTTATTCCTGATCTTAACCGGACATTTAAATGAACTCTTTTAACATTATTACACCTCAGCTTCTAAATGAAGTCATGTTACAGTATGTATGATGTCTGCTCGATGTTTTCATTTGCTGTGTACTCGGTGATCATTGAACGGATGTAGATTGTTATAACCCTAAAATACGCTCAAAACGACATGCTGAATGTAAACCCAAGGTGCAAAGGCCTGGATTGAGAAAGCAAAATCCTCGCCAGCTTTTTATTTTTTTTACTTCTGAGTTTGAAAATTAAACTATAATCTTATTTGAAAGGAACTGCAGCTGTAATGCACCCACCGCCCCATCTACTGGACATGGACAGAGCTACAGGCGCGTTTCTGATAGATACAGTGTGTATTATGTATGTATGTGTGTGTGTGTGTGTGTGTGTGTGTGTGTATATATATATAGTGAAAGTGTGTGATTGTCATTGTGCACCACCACGAAATGTGACCTGTGAATTTGACCCAACCGTGAAGGAGCAGTGGGCAGCTGACACGAGCAGTGACTGGTACCTTGCTCTTGCTCAGTGGTACCTTTTGGTGGACTTCAACCGCCGACCTTCTGAACATGTGGTGAACAGAACGTTGCACTACCAACCGCCCCAATATTTATATATATATATATAATTATATATAGCAGACATTTTGACAAAGTAGCTTTAATATAACAGCCTCCGGGCTCAGCGGTGAGGAAAATGATTATCGTTTAAAGCTCTAGAAGTTTCTGTTGGTTCCGGATGATGAGACTTTTGTTAAACACAGGCGTTGGCGTGGTTGGTTCAAATTTTCGAGACATTTGTGGGTTCCACCAGTGTCCAGGTACAGTTTTATAATAAATATTTGATCTATTGATATTAGATCATAGAGTTGAGCTTTTCTATATCTGATTTATTTTGGAAATGCATTCCCCAACTTTAACAAATTCATAATGTGGCACCAAAAATACACCTTGGATAAAACCCAGTAGGGCAGTGATGGCCTAAAACGTGTCTGCAACAACAGCTACAGAGTGCCCTTTGGCACCAGAATTCAAATCCCACTTAAGACTCGTCCGTCTCTGTGTAAGCTCTTACAACTCTGCTAATTACAGATGGTAGACACACACAAGCACACACAGGAGAGATCAAATAGAGCAGCTGGTCTGCCTCGACACACACCTACACACGCAAGTTCGCCTGTTCATACAAAACAGCCTACGTGTGTACGTGCGTGAAAGAGTGAGTGCACACACTTAATACAGCACGGAGACGCTGTGTCTGTAGGTGTGTGGATGTGTGTGATGTTCGACTCCTCTTAATCTCTTGGCTAGCCACCTGTTCTCTGCATGGACAGGCCTTACACACACACACCCACACCAAACCAAACATTACCAAAATCTCCACAGGAACTCAGTTGTGATCATGTTTCAACGACATGTTTGTGTTGAAACACACTGATGGTTTGACAAAGACACTAGTGTAGTTACAGTAAATTGATCTACAACAAACCTTTCACTCATGAGTCTTGGTGCTGATGCAGTGTTCACAGTGAATGTTTTGATGGTAATAATAAGTGAATGATCGTCATTGTGAATGTAGCGCAGCACACAGTGCACCACAACCAAATGTGACCTCTGCATTTGCCCATCTGTGAAGGAGCAGTGGGCAGCTTTTTTGCCACCGCCCGTGGAACAGTGCGTGGGACCGGTACCTTGCTCATGAGTACCTCAGTGGCACCTTTACCAGTCCGGGATATGAACTGCCGACCTTGGTAGTTGGTAGTGTAACGGTTAGGGAGTTGGCCCTATGATTGGAATGTCACCGGATCAAGTCCCAGACTGGTAAAGTTACAATGTAAAGAGTAACACGCATAACCTCTGGAACCAAGAGGTTGTGGGTTCGAATGCTACCTCCAGCACTGCCATCATTGTTAGCGAAATCCTGAAATGAGGAAAAATGTAAGTTGTGAAAGTGAGTAATTGTCATTGTGAACACAGCACAGCACACAGTGCACCACAACCCAATGTGACCTCTGCATTTGACCCATCCGTGAAGGAGCAGTGGGCAGCCAACAAGTGCCCGGGGAGCAGTGCTTGGGGACGGTACCTTACTCATGAGTACCTCAGTGGTGACTTTACCATGTCGTTCAGCCCTGGATTCGAACCTGCGCCCTTCTGCTCACGGGGTGAACACCCTACCGTTACGCCACCAACTGGATAAGAGCATCTGCTAAATGTAACACGCATTTAACCCAAAATTTAGTGCTGTTTTGGTTTTAAAAATCACCAATTTGATATTTGATTGACTCGATTTTTGATAGTCGGGTTGGCGATCCCTGCTGTACACCATTACATAATAACCATCAGTGTTGGGTGAGTTACTTCCAAAATTCAAAGAATTCCATTATTTCAAAGTAATTGTTTACATTAGAATATTGATGTCTCTGAATTGTAATGTGTTACACGACTCCTGCATTACTTTTGAATTACTTTCACAAAAATAACTACAGAAGTAGGACACTCTGATTGTAAAATGTGACTCTGCACGGCAAAACTAGTTGCTTGTCGCACATTTTCAAAATTGAGTTTGTGAAAGGGCATAAATCAAGCTTCAAAACGATACGTATATCGATTGAATCGGACAACATATGACTGAGATATCAACATTCAAAGGAGTCTGGTTTCTCCTGTCACGCCAAGTGAGAAACGGAGAAATCTGCTTTTGAAGTTGACTATCGCCGTAGCACTCACAGACGCTTGGTGCGGTCGCGGCTACGTTTGTATTTACGGTAGCCTACGCTGCATTCACAGCCACACGGATAGCCTACCTGCGTTAGGTTAACTGAACTCGGGAGACGAAGATGGATTCCGGAGAAATATCTTCACGCTAGTCAACCAGTGGATTTACCGTAAATATTGAAGTAGAAACTTTTAACATTCTGCTGGAATTGAATTCCTCACCTCAAGAAAGTCACGTTTTTAGGATGGAAAGGGTAAGTTTTTCAGTGAAATTTATTCACAGCAGTACAGTATAGACCTTCCACTGTTTCAAAACCTCCATTGCGACAAGCAGCTGGTTTTGCCGTGGAGGGTCACAAATGCTAAAATGTAGTTTACTGCAGTTCATTCTACATCCAGTGGAGGGCGATGTGGTGCAGCATGATGACTAGCCATGCACTCTGTAGCAAATAGCTCTTATACTCACACCGTTACTCTCATGAGCCAAAGTTATCATGGTGTTGGTGATTTTTTATAAAAACAAAACTAAATTTCAGGTTAAAAATGTGTTGTAATGTTACTGAAATATGTAGTGAGTATAATATTACTGAAAATTTTTTAGTAACACCTTACATCACTGCGTTACAGCAAAATAGTAATACATTACTGTAATTGTGTTGCTTTTGTGTAACACATCTTCACCAGCTCTGCAGTGTTGACGCAGCGGTCTGTGTGTATCTGAGTGTGTGTATGTGTGTGTGGCCAGTCTGTGTCTTTGTTTTGCTGAGTATGTTTAGTCTGCACTTGTATTAGACAGGAGACACGCAGGAATATGATGTGTATCTCTATCTCACTGCATCTCTATGGGGGTCTGACAGCTGTGTGTGTGTGTGTGTGTGTGTGTGTTTCTGAGCTAGAGTTTTTCCAGAGACAAATTTCAGACTGGGGACAGATTTGCGTTTTGGGACAAAAAAATGGCTTCATGATTTGTTTGTTTTGCCAAGATATCTTTACGTTACATTACACTTGGCAGACACTTTTATCCAAGCAACAATTGTGAACAACATTCAAGCCTGGGACCGTGAAGCTTCCAGGATTTCTCAGGCCTTTTTTCTGACATTGTTGTGGCGTAAAATTCCTGATTTTTGCAGCAACCTTTTAAAAAAAAGTGATGAAAGTTGCAGTGTTTTAAGGCGTTTTTTTGCAGTAAAGTTGCGGAAAATATTGCAATTTTGTCCCCCTTTCTAATGATTCTTTAACAATTAATTAAAATGAAGGGAACAAAAGCACTATTATTTTTATTAACCATTGATAATTTTGTTATTTTTGAAGGTAAATGTTTCCTGCGTCTTCTAAACGTAACAGGGACGTGAGTTTGCTGATGTATGTCTCAACATTTTGCAGGAAACGACAATGATTGGTCAAAAAATTGCGGGAAAAGTTATGGTAATTGGTCAAAATTGCACGGTAGTAATGAATTCGTGGGGATTGGCTGAAGTTGGGTTAATAGTTCTGATCAACTACAAATACCCATCTCAATTTGACAAAAAGATCCAATCTCTGATTGTATTTATAATAGTCATAAACTTTTAACTATTTACAGTTTCAACATAACTTAAGGGTTCATGTGCCTCTTCACATATCTGTAACACTCATGACCCGCACTCGTCTTTTTCATCCACTTTTTCCTGTCGTTTATTTTTCCCGTAGGAACCCATTCGTTTTCTCCCATTAAGAATACATGCGATTTGAGACTGGAAAGTTTTCCTTCATCTGTTTTCACACGACAGTCACACACGGTTCTTACGCCACCTCAGACCACCTCACTGAACACACATCTCAGCCTGTTTCCACCCGCACTCGTTCTTTCCTCATTCACTTCAATACATTTTAATCAAAGTCTTTCTACTCAGACAGTTTTCATGTCACAGCTACAAAACCTGAGCATCACACTGGTGTTTTCTTGTGGAAATGCGTCTCTAGTTCTCCAGCCTGTTGGACTGAGTCAGGTTTCACTCACACACTATTAGTAAATACTTCATCACTGACTAACCCTGTTCCTGTGAAACACACCTGAAGTCATCTAAAGCTTCTGAAATTCAAGCTGCCGTGAAAGTGGAACGAAGATCCGAGACGTCGAGCCAAGACAGACACATCAGCTCCAACCATCAACATCACACACTCCACTTACAAGTGTGTGTGTGTATGTGTGTGTGTGTGTGTGTGTGTGTGTGTGTGTGTGTGTGTGTGTGTGTGTGTGTGTGTGAAGAGCTGGGGATGTTCCAGCGCTTACTCAGAGCGACGCTAGTAAACAGAGAGAGAGAGATTTTTGTTTTGCTCTTTAATCTTGTTCCCCTTGAATGATAAGATCTGACCAAGTACCTTGGGGGAGAAGGAGGGACGTGGGGATAGAGAGAGAAAAGAGGGAGAGGAAGAGAGAGAGACAGAGGGAGAGAGAGACTTTCTTGATGGAGGGAGAGAAGGAGGGATGGGAAAGAGAGAGAGTGGGTTGGAGAGAGAGAGAAAGATAGCTTTCGCTCTTTCCCTCTTTCTCCCTCTCTCTCTCTCTCTCTCTCTCTCTCTTTCCACATCTCTCTTCATATCTTAAATAGCAGGAAATGTTCCCTCACTCTGAAAAATGTCTAAAAATGTGAAACAATTGTACAGGAACTCTGGCAGCGCCTAAGAAAATTTCCTCCTGAATTCCCGCTCGGAAGCTGAAGCCGGGCGTTGGAACGCCGGGACCTAAAAGAACTCCTGACGGAATCCTGATGTGATGAAAGTGACTCTGAAAAACACAGCAGCAGTTTTCCCTCCTCACACCTTCCACCTCCACAACTCGGCTCAAATCACTTCACTCAAATCACTCACATCAGCTAAAACCCAACTTATTAAAAAATCCTGCAGTTTAATTTGCTAACAGTGTTTTAAATTAAACTAATAATTATACATTTTTAAATGTTATTTATCATGTGCATTGTGAACACAGCACAGCACACGGTGCACCACACCACAATGTGACCTCTGCATTTGACCCATCCGTGAAGGAGCAGGGGACAGCTTTTTTGGAGGAGCAGTGTTGGGGACAGTACCTTGCTCACGAATACCTTAGTGGTACCTTTTACTCGTCCGGGATTTGAAACGCTGACCCTTTGATCACCTTAACGGTTACACCACCGACTGCAGTAAGTAACTGTTAACCCAAAAATGCTCCATTCAGTTATTCACTATCTGAACCGCTTAATCCCTATCGGGGTCGCTGTGGGACTGGAGTCTATCCCGGGAACAACGGGCGCAAGGCGGGGACCAGCGCTCACATTCACACCTTACAGGGCCAATTTAGAGTCACCAATTAACCTATATCGCATGATTTTGGACTGTGGGAGGGAACCGGGGCACCCAGAGGAATCGGAGAGCATGCAAACTCCACACAGAAAGACCCCATGGGCCTTAAAACATTTATAAAATATATACAGATTTCTTTTGTGTGGTATGTGAAGGTACTTAATCATTTTAACGCTCTGCCCGTTAGGTCCACACAGACCCGGTCATGGTCCACTTCCACTGTTCCACTGTTCAAGAGTGCACAGGTGTCACTCACACACACACAGACGCACACACACACACACATACCATGACTCTCCACACTTCAATGGAACGGGTAGTGGTTGGTAAAGTAGAAGGTTAAAGGTTAAGTGTGTTCTCTCACACCTCATCTGTCACAAGCGTCAGCCCAAATGAAGATTCAGACTCCCATCAGTAATAAAGTACCTAGCTGAAAGAAGAGAGGGAGGGAGAGGGAGGGAGAGCTGAGTGGCTGTGACATGAAAACTGTCTGAATAGAAAGACTTTGATTAAAATGCATTGAAGTGAATGTGGTAAGAACGAGGGATGATTTCAGTAAGAAAAAGACGAGTGCGGGTGGAAACAGATTGAGATGTGTGTTGAGTGAGGTGGTCTGAGGTGGCATAAGAACCGTGTTGACTGTCGTGTGAAAACAGCTTTCGAGTCTCAAATCCCATGTATCCTTAATGGGAGAAAACGAATGGGTTTCTACGTGTAAAATAAATGATGAAAAAGACGAGTGCGGGTCACGACGGTCACGGATATGTGAAGAGGCACATGGGTACTCGACTTGCGTCAAATTTGGTAGCTTTGTGAAAACCGCCGGCCGTGTGGTAAAGCGGTGAAATTTGAGCTCAGTATTAGTCTATGGGGGAAAAAACGGACGGAAAATGGACAGAACTTATGAACGAGTGCACGTATCAAAAACATGCCTATAAGCACCCCACACCGCTACAGGCCACACGTTTTAGAGTTGGAATGAAGTCTCTAGCACAAAAACTGTAGGAGGAGTAGCGGTAGCAGAATAAAAATCTGATGCTCACCACAGTCTTATAATGACACTTTTAAACAGTATCTGAGCAGTGTGCAAATATAACAGACCAGAACATATTTACCAACATTTTCTTAAGATTTCTTAAGCTCAACTAAACATGTCTCTGAAGTAGTTTACTGTAAACACCTCTCAGATTAGACATTTTCACCTGCTTTTTACTCCTCTATTTCAGTCCCTTTCAGAACAGGCTTAGTATTCCTACATGCAAATGAGCCACTGCTGGCCACGCCCCTCACTCCAGAGCTGGGTGTAGTGTAGACAGCACGGCGAGAGTTTACTTCACGTGAAAATAATCCACATGGTGATGCTGCTAATAGACCATCCATACAGCCGTACATGTTCAACACAACACTCCGCCGCTAGACTTCTTCACTGTGATTCCTACACTAGCGCTTGTGAGGAAACATGGCGGATCAGGAAGTGCTAGCAGTTCGACCTGGTGGGCGGAGCTTCTCAGATAGGAGGGTGGAGTTATTCAAATGTACCCTACTGTGATGTAGAAGTAGGAGAGAAATCTAAACGGCGCGTTTAAGCACAAGATTTCTGGCTTTAGTAAATTAATACTTTTATCAAACACACAGTGTGTGTAGAGGCGGTACAGACCCAAATGGATGTCCAAGGAACAGAAAAAGTGATTTTTTTCGTAATATTGGACCTTTAAATTTGATATTTGAATTACGTAATATTACACATTATAGAACTGAAGAAATCACAATAAGCTTTATGTTTTATAATGCTTTTCAGAAATTAATGCTGTTCAGGTTCTCAGATTCTGTTCTTACCTCGTAACAATTAAAGTTCAATTAGAAACAGTTAAATAAGAAATAATTCTTTCTAAAAACTATGTAAATGGATTTTAAGAACAAATTTCTTCTTAAGAGTGAGGTAAATAGAGCCCATATTTTAACAACTTAACATATCAAGTCAGTGGAAGGACCTCACAAAGGTTGCAAGACGTGTGTGTGTGTGTGTGTGTTAACAGCAGCAAGTATATAAGTTTCCCATAAGGCCTTTGGGAGTGGTGCGTTTGCCTTTAAAGACAAATTTTATGGTCCATAAAATGTTGTCAGCCATCATAACATCTCCCCACAGTCTGTGTGTTTCTGCCGTTTATACAGAATCCCTGTTTTTCCACTCACCCACTTGCGTGCTCGTCAGTTCCCAGATAATGGAAACTTAGATATTCTCATGCAACGTTTGCCCAAACCATCGGAGCTTTCATTTTCTTGTTGGTGTAAGCATGTAAGCATCGTTGGGTTTAAACCTCTGTAAAAGGCTTTTCTGTATGCTTCACTTCAGCTTCACTCTATTACCTCATTCAGAATTTATTATGCCGCAGCCTTTCAAGGTTACAGTCCCAACACGTTTGTTCTGCGTTTCGTTCGGCCTGCGCTGAGAATTGTTTGCGTGTATTTTCTTTAACATGCTGCACTGAGAGAGTAACAATGGAAATGAATAAGGAAATTTCCTTTCTTTATTCTTTAACCACTGAACTTAGCAGCACAATCAAATGGTCTGAGTCAGAGATTAAGATTAGATGAAAAACGTCATCCACTTACACACATGCTCTTTGTGGCGAGCAAATGACATTGTGTGGTTCTTGTAAGTCTCCATGAGAGACGCCTTATAAAGACGCCTTAAAACCTAAAGTGATGCACAAGTCAAAAAATAGACAATAAAATCCTAACAAGATTCTTAATTTGTCACATTCACAGTTACACAAGTACAACATGTAGTCAAATGAGCACTAAAGTGAGCGGACCGGTAAAGGTACCATCCCCAAGCACTGCTCCCTGAGTGCTGCCAAAAAAGCTGCCCACTGCTCCTTCACAGATGGGTCAAATGCAGAGGTCACTTTTAGTTGTGGTGCACTGTGTTCTGTGTTGTGTTCACAATGACAAATCACTTCAATTACAGCTTTAATTCAACACCATCAGTGCCTTTATCTTCATTATGGGGGTGGTCAAGATAAAGGCACGAATTTTGAACTTGCTGCACACAAAATATTTCATTATATTATCTTGTTTTAATATTGTAATGCTGATATGAGGATGCAGGTCACCCTGTTGCAGCAGCACGTTTCAGAGGATTTTCCTGCTCAAACGTTCCCACGCTTTTTTTTTATCAGTCGTGATAATGTCCACTGGTCATAAAGTCGAAAACGAACTCCTCCATCCCCCTCTCCGTCTCTCACAAGTCACCTGAGTCCTAACTTTGACTGAATTTTTAATTACTTAATGTTAATATATAATACATTTGAAGGCCAAACATCACAATAGAGTTTGTGTTGAGTAGATTAAATCTAACCTAACTTTAGTACAGAATAAAGGTTATTTTGAACAGTCTGTTCTTAAACATTTGTTTTTAATTCTCAATTATTTTTCACAAAATCAATTTGGATTTTACATTAGGATTCAGCTTATGACTATGTCAACCAAAAAACGACCGTCTTACCAAAACTTTCTGTACCAGTCTTGCCATGTTAAAGAGTGGCAGTAGGGGGCGCAAACAGATGCTTAGATAAACATTGTTTCTCCTTTTTATAAATGGTGAATGAACTGCACAAGGATAGATTTAGTATTTTTCTGAAAATATTTGTGCCACACAAGCAACAAACATCAAGCATAATGCTCAAATTAAATTAACTGTGCCTAAAAGCACAATCACAAGACAACGTTTCTCCATGGGCACGATGCAACATGTAATAACACTGAACATCACATTACACAGGATGGAATGTTCAAAACCAAGGTCACTAAGGTTGCTCCAAAAAATATTTATAAAAACACACTGCCTTGTCTTTTAATTGCCAACAGAAAAATAATGATGGATGCAGGTTTCCCAGTATCTTACAGTAAAGTCTGAGCTTTAAGAGGAGTGTGGCATCCAGATTCATCAAATCCTCAAAACCAGAGTTTTATTCTCATCATTTAATCTCCACTACAGACTGAGACTAATAATTGGTTTATTTATTGGTTTATCTTGTTAACAGAACAGGTAGAAGGAAAGCCAGATTGGGTAATGACTTGCAGAAGACTGATTGTACATTTACAGAATATAGCAGACGCTCCCAATGGTGGTAATTCTGGCAGTAAAGGTGTAACAGTACACTGATCTATGTTGGTACATCGATTCAATTAACAAGAAGACCATAGTATCCAAATGAAAAAGTCTATCTTTAAATATGTAATAATGTCACTTGAAGTGTGAAGATTTCAGCTAGTTGCTCATAACCTTTTTATGTGCAGTAAAACAGGCTATTGTGTAGCTGAGGAATAAAAAATGTCAAATATTATTTTTGTTGCTTTTTGAAATAAATATACATTGATATAAATGGAAGTGATTTGTGCTAAATCAGTGTTTGATATTGTCTCATATTGATTACAGACTCCTGAACAGAATCAACTCAAAATCGATTCAGTATCAGATCATCGGCATATCTGTAATATTGGCAGACATCAAATGACTGAATCTCCATTGGAACCTTATTGTGATTTGACATTATTTACTTAGAAAAATATCTATTTTTTAAAATTAATTTGCTTTAAGAGTAACAGCACACACAAGAAGTATTACTGTATAATAGCTTGAATGTACTTGTAGTTAGCTATTGTTTCTGTGTAGCTTGTAGTGTAGCTAATTACTATATTAAAACTGTAGATTTTCGTGATAAAAGTAAAATAAAAGACATCATGGTATGGTGGAAAATACATTTTAAACTTGTTCATCAGAGTACTCCTCGAGATGTCGTGAATTTGACGTGAAGGAAGATTTCTGAGTCACAATTTAAGCAACATGATTCTCCGGTGTCGATTCTCTATTCTGAATCACCAGATCGGATCTTAGTATCTTTTTTATTTGCGCCCTCTACTGACACGCTGTACCATGGCAAGTCTGTCATAGAAAGACTGTTAAATTGTTCAATATGTGACTGACAGTCATAAGCTGAATCTTTATGTGAAATCTAAATGACCTTTTTGTGAAATTATTGAGTTGGAGGAATAAAATGTGTAAGAAAGGATAGTCTAATATGACCTTTCCTGTGCACTAAAGTCAGGTTGGGTTTACACTTTCTACTTTAAAGTTTATATTTTATATTCCACTTCTAGTTTGAAATGTATATTTTATATTCTGTTTATATGTCGTCTATTATATGTGCCTTATTCGTTCTTTGCACTGTTTAAACTGGAGCCACGACGTCTCGTCTCTCTGTGCACTTGTACAGTATATAGCAAAGTTTACTTTGACTTTGACTCTACACAAACCCTACATCTGCTGTGATTTGACATTCCAAATTTATTAGTGAATCTTGATAAATTCATATTAACCACCAGTGATTAAAACTCCATCTCAGGACAGAGATTGATGGCGGGTCGTTGTATGTTGGAGAAAACATTTTAAAACGTGTATGTCAATGTCTTTTTTTTAATAAATCGTGAATTTGTCGTGAAGGAAGATTTCTGAATCACGGGTAAAGCAGCTGTTACATGATTCTCCGGTGTCGGTTCTCTGTTCTGAATCACCGGATCGGATCTATGTATCGCTTTAAGAGAGGGAATCGACTCCCCGCTCCGTGTGGATCTTGTGTGGTGTCTCGAGGCTCCCGGTGCGCGCTTTCTCACTCGTGCAGCGCGCGCGGTAACGGACATGAGCCTCGCGCGGCCAGTGAACGGCGCTTTTAACGCGGATCAATGTCTTTTATTTTCCGAGAAAGTGCTTTAACCTGACAGAAGTCATGTGGAGTTATTTCAGCAGCTGCCTCCCGCTAGTTTGCTTGATTTTGGCGTTTTGGACCGAGGTGAGACAACTTGGATTTTTACCTTTATTTAACGAAATAATCTTTACCGGTTTACTTTTTATTAAACCGGTTATTAACTATAATTCTTGGCACGTAATTTATTTTTAGTGTCCTAAAAAGCATTTCTAGAACGAAAACTCCATTTTTTTGGTTGGTGCCACAAAGTCTAAAGATCTTTTTCAGCCCAAAGAAGCTTGATCATCAATTAAAACGATTCTTAAACCAATTAACGGCTCTTCGTCTAAATTAGCAATAAAAATATTAAGAGCCTTTTACTTTCTTGATGACTTTGCTTTTTTGTAGAGTCTAAACTCATTCATTTTTATTAAATGCATTTTTGGGATTCCGACCCTAATATAATTTACCTCTTCCAAGAGAAATCATGTGATGTTCAAAGTTGGTTCTTTTAACCAAATTTGTTCTTTAGACTAAACTCTTCTGCGCACGTTGCTTGTGTGTGTGTGTGTGTGTGTGTGTGTGTGTGTGTGTGTGTGTGTGTGTGTGTGTGTGTGTGTGTGCGGGCTGTTAATCTGTAGCCAAAATGTCATGTTTGTGGTGTTATTTCAAGATTAGATACAATGACAAAATTTAAATTTGAAAGTTGCATGAGTCACATCTTATTTACGCACTGTGGTGTATTTTCCCACGATGAAACTTTATGACAGAACTATGGAATGATTTTTGGGATGTTCTTAGTGGTGGAATAGAAGTTTGATTCATATCTTTAGAGGTTCTTACACCACAAAATCTACCCAAAACAACTCAAAAAGGAAGATATGTGGGTAGAATAAATTAAGATATTGTTGCACCAACCAAAACACATATCTCTGCATAATCACGCCATACAACCCTTTAGCAGGCATGAATCTTGTTAAAACAGAATTCTCTACATAATCACTGCAAAAACCCTCGTGTAAGGTTCTTGTTGGTGGAAAATAAGATCTTGCAGCATCAACCAAATGCTTTCTTGCCTCATTAAAAGTTGCTTTTCAATGAAATTACTCCAAAAGAATTTATGGTACCTTGTAGTGAAGACAAAATTCAGATTTGTGGCAATAACCAAATTGTTATTTTTTGTTTCATTAAAACACCCTTATGGCAACTTTATTCATAAGTGTAGCGTGCTGTGTGACTGTGTTATCTGTTTAAACGTCATTTCACTCCATAATCTGTAGGAAATAAATATTATAACATCATCTAAATACATTCTTGTCTTGTTCCTTCTCTATGGACCAACATATCACTCCAGTTTAACTTAAAAATCACATTTTATCTTTTAAACTTGTATTCTTTGTTTAAATTTTAAAACTTATTTTCAGTTATTTTACCTGTATAACTATGCATGTGACAAATAATCTTAAATCTTGAATGAGACTCTCATGGCAACTTTTTAATTTATAAAAATTAGTGCAGAAGCCTTTAATTATAGTTTGTGGGATTGCAACGCTTCTTAAATTGCAAGATGAAAAGTTCCATGAAGCATCTTTAACTGGTGTAAAAGTTTGTGATGATATAAAGACTCGATTGTCTTAGGAGCCTTTTTAATCCTTTTTAAGCGTATCCTACATGTGTGACTTTATTATTTTTCCCAATATCTTCCTTTTTTGCAGGTGTGTTTGTCGTCCGGTTACTTCGAGCTGCAGATTCTCAGCGTGGAGAACAGTAACGGGGAGTTGGCGAGCGGCGAGTGCTGCAACGACGTTGGAGGAGCGAGGACGACCTCGCGGTTTCGGGACTGTGGTGGGGGCGAGTGCCAAACCTACTTCAAAGTGTGTTTAAAGGAGTATCAGGTGGAGGTGACCACCACCGGAACCTGCACCTTCGGAACCGCCTCCACTCCTGTTCTCGGTGGGAATTCGTTTCAGTTTAAAGGATTCGGGAGCAACCCGAACAAACCCAGCGGAACCGGGACCATTGTCATTCCGTTCGACTTTGCCTGGCCGGTAAGTTGGTAAAAGTACATGCTCAGAAGTAAAGAATCTTTCAGTGTCGTTTGGGTTCCATAATTCTTTCACACATGGTGTTCACTTTGAGTAGAAAACTGTCCACAGACTTTGACTTCATGAAGAGTCCATTTGGTGGCGTAACGGTATGTTGTTCGCCCCGTGATCAGAAGGTTGCAGGTTCAAATCCAAGGCTGGTAAAGTTGCCACTGAGGTACTCATGAGCAAGGTACCGTCCCCAAGCACTGCTCCCCGGGCGCTTGTTGGCTGCCCACTGCTCTTTCACGGATGGGTTAAATGCAGAGGTCACATTTGATTGTGGTGCACTGTGTGCTGTGCTGTGGTGTGTTCACAACGTCAAATAATCTTTAACTTTCGTATCAGATTTTCAACACCAATTAAAGGTTCTTCATGGAACCACTTAATCTTGCAGCTAATAGTTTCTTTGCAATTCAGAGAACCTCCCCCCATTAAAATAAAGGTCATTCATGCCTCTTAAAACCTGGAAGTGTGCGGTACGTTGTGATAATACTAGTGGTGTAATCACTATATTATATCGATTGATTAGATAACGATTCAACCTCTGCTGATATCACAAAGTCTGCTACGATATGATACGACTCTGTTTCCGATTCGATTCAGTTCAGGAGCCAGCAGTTTATATGAGACATTATCATCTTGATTTAACACAATCACTTACAGTCATGTCAAATCACAAATAGTAACTAAAATATCATTTGATATTTTTGTTCTTGATCTCAACCAGACGTTTAAATGAGGAATGTGTTTATTCACCAATGTCTTAGTTAAAAACCTTTTTAAGAAAGGCTAAGTTTTAGATGTTTTAATAGTAGAATATTAACTGCAGAACTGAAGTAAGTGTTTAAATCACAAGTTGCATCACGATGCAATATTATATCCATGCAGTAGACACTGATTCAACGTCTGCGGCTGTCACAAAATCTGCTACAATACGATGAGTGTTTTCTTACATTTGTTTTTTAGGAAGTTTTTAATAGTAGTTTAGGACTTTTTAATAGTAGAATATTAAACCACAGTAGAATTGGAGAAAGCCTAACATTTTGCACAAAATTCATACAATAAAATGTGTATAAGAGTGATTTTAGGAATTTGTAGATTCTATTCTCAACTAGAAACCAGTGTCAAATCAGAAAACATTGGTGAATGTCAAAATCTTCATGAAGATTCTTCTTCACATTTTTTTGGGCTGTGTCCAGCTCCTGGCTCATAAAATCACCCACTTTTGCCCCATAAGCGACAGCGCTGATTGTGACTGTCTCATTCGGAGCTGATTAATCAGGACGTCTCACGCTTAGTGACCGTATATCGGTGCTGACAGGCTCCGGCCTGCACACATTCCAGCGTGGTGGGGGGCAACTTGGGGGGCGGGCTCCACACCCGGCAGGGTTACCTTACACCTTTAACTGATGGTGAAGTGTGTATGCTGCCGGATGTGTGTGTGTGTGTGTGTGTGTTCACACGAACGGCTCAGAGATGCCAAGGAGTAGGTGTGCAAATCACAAGTTTCATCACGATACCTAATTTTATCTAGGGGTGCACGATATGGGAATTACTGGCCGATGCCGATATCCGATATTTTTCATGCTTATATTTGCCGTTAAATTAGGAAGGCAGAGTCGAGCGCGTAAAGACAAGATACGTACAATGAGAATTTTGGCACAAAAATAGCACCATAACTCTGACATTTCTAACACAGCACCAAGTCAAGTGTAGCGAGGGCGGAGCATTTCAAGCGTAGTGCACAACATTTTAAGAAAATGTCACTTCCCGGCCTATGTAGTGTATCAAGTCAAATAGGGCGCGTGTGACACTCCATGTGCACTACCAAGTGCGTAGAGAGCCGTTAAGCTACAACCCCGGCTATTTCCTGAGATGCATACTACCACATAGAAAAGTATGATAAGAGCAGCTACCAGCTTATACTGTTAAGTGCAGCAGTACACGTCTCGGGACGCATCCCGTGTGCCAGCTCACATTCGCTAAGTGACGCAAACACACAGTTTAGTTAGTTTGAATTTTGAGCGCGTAAAGACAAGATTTTTCTTGTGAATGTTGCACTGTGTGCTCAAAAATTCATGCACAAAATAACACCATACATTTTTAGACAGGCAGGCCATATAAAATCCCACCTCGGACTGTGTACATGTCAGGCACAAGCGCTACCTTTCCCACGTACAATTAATGCGTCATAAAATATCGGCTGGAAATATCGTGCAAATCTAAGCATCAGTCCGATGCCGATATGACTCCGATATTATCGTGCATCCCTAATTATATCCATTCAGTGGAGACTGATTGGACGTCTGCTGATGTCACAAAGTCTGCTATGATACGATTTCCGTAAAATTCGGAAGGTTGTGGTTGATAAGCGACAAAGTCATACGCAATCTAACACTTTCATTCCCGATCTGTAGCGTTTAGATAGTGATAGAGTCATACATTTGGATAAATATGGCCACAGATTCTTGCTTTCATATTGGCCAAGGTCGACTCCATCCTCCGACTCCACTGTGCAGCTGCCAAGAGTGCGCTGTGATGGAATGAGCGTGTGGCGTGCGGACAAGGTAGCCAATGAGATGCCACTTCAGCGCCAGTCAGAAGCAACCTGCTGGCTGAATAATAATAAGAGTGGGCGGCACGGTGGCGCAGTGGTTAGCGCTGCCGCGTCACAGCGAGAAGCTCCTGGGTTGGATCCCCAGGTCGGCTGTGGGGCCTTTTTTGCGTGCTCTCTCCGTGTTCGCGTGGGTTTCCCCTGGGGACCTCGGGTTTCCTCCCACAGTCCAAAAGCATGCAATATAGGTTAATTGGCCCCCGTAAGGTGTGAATGTGAGTGTGTGTGTGTGTGTGCCCTGCGGTGTGTTGGCGCCTGCCCAGGGTTGTTCCCCGCCTTGCGCCCGCGAGTTCCCAGGATAGGCTCCGGTCCCCTCCACGACTCCGGTTGGGATAATGACTGAATGAATGAATGAATGAATGAATGAATGCATTTTGGTCACATTTGGTTTGGCTGTTTCTTCAGAACTTGCTGTCTGAGTCAGTAATGCGACCGCAAAAAAATTGATTTTTCCAACTTGTTTGATGCAGAGAAAATGACTGGACATGCACGGACAAAATGTGAAAATTGTTCATACGGAACGTGCCGTAGCTGAGCGGTGAGTGTGAAGATGTGCAGCGCGAGCAGGAAGGTGGCAGAGGTTTACATAAGAGTGAGAATAGGGCTAGACTTGACATGCTCACAGAGGGATATAAGATATGGAAGAAAGGGAAAGAGAGAGAGAGAGAGAGAGAGAGAGAGAGAGAGAGGAGGGAAATATGATTTAGGACAGAGAGAGAGAGAGAGAGATCTGCCTACGATCATGTTTCGGTTTGATGCATTGTTGTGAAATAACCAGGACAGATGGTGAGATTAGAGACATTCCGTGTGGAAATAAAAGCTGGATCACTGCAAGCATTTGACAGTAATGCAGGTTTGCAGATTTTCTCTCCGGCGCGTGAAGAAATCTGAATCGTGCTGTGAGGACGATTTGGTGCACATTTGAGGAGTTGAAAGATCCGGCCGTGTTGTTGTTGGCGTTTCCTGTGAAGACGACTTTGAGCTTCATGTTCCGATTACTTTCAATATAGTTCTGTCATCTAGTGGCGTAACGACGGGTCGAATGCTGAGGAAACACTTGGTTGTGCTGAGCCGTGTCCCGTGCTGTGCTGTAGGGGAAATTAATCGCATAATCGATGCATCGTGATGCAGACGTGGACGATTCTTTATCGATGCGGTGGCAGACCATAATCAATTAGAAAGGAGAATTTTTAAACAGCGGTATGCTGGCGGCGGCATTGCGGGTGGCCCGTGGCATGCAGTCCAGTTTCACTACTTCCTTTTTTCATTTTTCAGAATATTTCCAGATGATTTGGGCATCTTCATGAATAATGAATTTTGGTCCCTGGGACAGAAGCAGTTGAAAACCCCTGAATTACATCATAATGACGTTGCTTGGTGGTTTTCTGGCTACGGCATAAAATAAAAGTTAAATATAACTGCAAGCAGTGATTACGGGGGCCATGCAGTTTGCAGCTTTATCGGTTTTTTATGAATTGAAGTACATATATGTTGAGATTTGACATCTTTCATCTTTTTTTCTACGTATTTACGGTTCAAAACTTATTAGGCTAACTTTAAAATAGTTTATTATGGCGCCAATAAGTGGGATATCGACTTTGAAATGAAGCTTTGCAGCCATATAAAGAAATAACTGTGAATTATAGTAACGTTTCTTGATTAACATATGTCTTGCTGAATTTGTTTCAAAGTATTGATTTGCATAATATAGCCATATGAATAGGTAAATGAAAAATGTGCTCAATAACTATTAAAGAAGAATATGCTGAGATAATACGATTTCATATTATGAAAATTAGCGGTAGCTCATCCAGGATCTAGTTGACTAGTTATGCCGATTAAAGAAAAATCCAGTATGGGAAAAATAGATACGAGGGTTTACTAAGATTCGTCTTGACCTAAGAAATAAGATGGTATAAGATTTTTAAGAATCGGAGCTACGATTCAAAAGTTATTACGGAAAACGCATAATAGCTTATTAGCGCCACCAAGTGGTAGAGTGGTGCAATTATTTTTCTTTTGCCTGATAGTACGTGAGGTTTAAACTGTTGAAATATGGGCAAAGTGGCGCAATTTTTTTTCCTCAGTATTGGTTAGAGTCAAGGACCTACCTGCCAAATTTCAAAGCTGTTGCCCACCCAGAGCCGAATTTCTATGACACTCGGTGGGTGTATGGGTTTGCAGTCCTACGCCAAGCCGAGCACATTTATTTGCATATTACATAAAAATGAAGACTAAATTAAAAATGTGCTCGATAATAATTAAAGAAGAGTGTCTTGGGATTCAAATGATACCAGTTGCATGCAGATTGGACAAAAATCCAGGGACGAGTTCGAAAAAGATGGGATTTCATTTAATGCAAATTAGCAAAAAATCAAATACGGCAGAAATAGATGCGAGGGTCTAAAAAATTCGTCTTAAACCAAAGAATAAGATGATATAAGATTTTTGAGAATCAGAGCTACGGTTAAACATTTATTCGGCAAAATGCTAATTTCTTGAAAAATTGCAAAATAGCTTTTTTTGGTGCATTTTTTTTGCCTGAATAGTGGGTGGGGTACCGGACCTACCTGCCAAATTTCAAAGCTGTAGGTCTTACCGTTTTTTCTCCACAACGTGTTTTAAGGCAGGAAAAAAAAAAAAATCGGCACAATAACAATAGCGTACCACGCAGTGTTCCACTGCATGGCCCCCTAAAAAGAAGACCCCGTTGGCAACTATACCTGCGTGCAATGTGCCATGATATAGAAAATTGATGGCATGCATAACGATGCGTCGAGATATCGTATCGAAACGAATTGTTGACCTAATAATCGTAATCGAATCGAATCGTGAGTCCAGTCAACGCTCACACCTCTGTTCTTAACACATTAGAGTCAAAATAATAAAATTTTATTAGTATATCGGTTTAAAAATGTGCGATATCATTAAAATTCAAAATATCGCTGATAGTAGTCGGCTAAGCCAGAAAACGGTCAACATCTAGTTTTATATATTTCACTCTAATTTATCACACATTTTATGTATTTTATTTGACTTTTTCTACTATGTAAGTGCTATTTATGAGCATAAAACAACGTTTATTTATAGATTATCAATGAGAAATGAAGATTTTTAGTATTGCAATTTAAAAAATGGTATCAGTCTGTAATCTGTTTTTCTTTCTTTCTCTACAACCATCTCTGCATCAAAGATGTACTGTATGTACGGTTGATAGCGGAACCGTTAGGGTGTTCGCTCCGTGATCAGAAGGTCGCCGGTTTGAATCCAAGGACTGGTAAAGGTACCGCAGGGGTACTCATGAGCAAGGTACCGTCCTCAAGCACTGCCCAAAAACAGCTGTCCACTGCTCCTTCACGGATGGATTAGATGTAGAGGTCACATCTGGTTGTGCTGTGTTCACAATGAGAAATATAAGGTTCCCGCCCTATGTTGTGTACCAAGTCAAATAGAGCGCGTGTGACTCTCCATGTGCACTACCTAGTGTGCAGAGAGGCATTAACTTTCATGAAGTGAACAGTGCAAATTCTGAAAGTTAGTTTTCACCTTTTTTATATCAATAGGCAATCCCTGTGTGATTATGTAATTACTCATATAGGTTGAAATATTGAAACTCTATTATATTGTACCGTAATAGCTGCTTACGAAGGAATACGCACGCCATCACACTTTACATCAACTGCCTCTGATGCTTTTCTCAGGGGGAAGTTTGAGGTGATTTTCACATGTTGTTGATGTGACTAAATCTGTAAACTAAATAACAAAACACACACGAAAGAGACCCACATGACTACAGCGCGCCAGGCGGCAAATTTGTACCAAGTCTCCGCTTCAAAACTTGACGATCAGCACTTTCATGTGGGTTTCCCCAAACAACATTTGCTGACTGAATAAGCTCCAGAGAGGCTCGATGTTTGGCGTCCAAATTGCACGCCGATGTGTCGTGATGGCTCTAAAATAATTTCAGGCGGTTAAGAGAGCTGCTGAGAATCGGTATAGTTCATGCCAAACATTCAGGGACTACACGAGCGAGGAGCAACCGCCGGCACAGTTTCAAACAAACCCACACACATTTAACAGAATAGCTGCTAAAACCCACAGACCCCAAAACGACCACAGAATGCACTCAGCACCTCGCTGTCCAGACTGGCACCAAAACAAGGATGGGACTCAGTGGGAGGTAAAATTAGAGACTGTACGATATTGGACTGTACGATATTGGAGTACGATATTGGAATATTGGAGTCCAATATTGGAGATATTGGACATTTGAAGTAAAAAAAGAACGTTAATGCTATTAAAGTATTATTGGCTTGATATTAATTTATGTTAATGCATTTTTCATATTTCAACAATGTTCCTGTATCTGTAATTTGGGGAATTTTTTTTAAAATTAAATTTATTTTTAATTACAGAATATAACATGTTTTATGAAGATTTCTGTTTAACGGGCTGAATTTTGGACCTACAGCATGGGAGTGTTCTCATTTTCCGTGAAACGTTAATCTTTGAGCTCACACGGTTCATCAGCTCGTCTCTGCCGCTCTGGGATCTCGAGATGTGTATCTGGAGAAGGTAAATATAGGCTTACACAACAACATGGCTTTGTCTGACTCAAGACCGCAGTGTTTTGGTCGAAGCTGAACATCGAGTGAACCGAAATCTGCCAAGCCTGCCATTGTTCATTGTCTCGGGCCAGTTTGGCTTTTTTTTGCGTGAGGAAGGTGGGCAGCGTTTAGGAAAACAGTGTTTGTGAACCTCGAGCAGTCGTGCTGTGTGCGTGTGACGTCACACTGATGAAGAAGCTCTGATATGACGGAATCCCTCCCTTCTCCTGTATATAAAGTTGTGTATTTATAGCTTTCACTTCCCCTCTAGCTTTACGTCTATTCTACTGTAACAAACAGACATTGAATTTACGTACATTTGACTTCCTGTTGGGACGTCAACATGAACATAAAGGGGAACAAGCCTAAAGTTTTAATAAACTATAATTTTTTGGCCTACGTTTTACTCCAAACCCCGTACTGTGCAAAAGTCTTTGTACAGTAATCCCTCATTTACTTGGTTAATAGGTTCCAGAACACGTGACTTAAGTCGAAACTTTGGCTACGTTCACACTGCCAGCCACACCGTTCAATTCCGATTTTTTCTCAGATCGGATTTGTGTATCTTGACGGTTCACATTCATAACTACAAGTGACCTGTATCTGACTGTAATGTGAACGCATCGGTCCTCCGAAACGTCACGCGTGCGCACATTGATACGTTTTTACACGGGTCAACTGCGTCACCAACAACAAAAAACGTCATATCTGTGGGACGACTCATGGCATTAAAAATAGAGGCGTTAGTAGCTCACGCATGTATCGCACTTTGCTCTGGAGGACGACAAACAGTCAATCAGCTGTACATGAGCAGGTCGAAAAGGAGAATTAAAGTCAATTAAATCCCCAACTTCTCCATCCTTCCACTGACCGTTATCGCAGCTCTCCTCCATTTTGACCTTCCCGCGCTGCCGGCGAAGGCTGATGATGTCAGCGCATGCGTATAAGCAAAAAGCCGCATGAATTCCGATCTGAGCGTTCACATTCAGGTCGCGTGGCCGCGAATCGGATACGTATCGGGTTTAGTACCACATATGAAAGTGACACAAATCCGATTTGAAAAGGTCAGATTTGCGTGTCCACACAGCCCTGAAAAGATCAGATCTGTGTCACATTAAGGCAAAAAATCCGATTTGAGTCGCTTCAGCATGGCAGTGTGAACGTAGCCTTAATTTAATCAGCGCTCATGAGTACCTAAGTGGTACCTTTACCGGTCTGAAACTTGAACCAGCTACCCTCCAATCACAGGGCCAACTCCCCAACCCAGTGGTCCCCAGATGGCCAGATCCGGCCCGAGCAAGCAATATATCTGGCCCCTCACGTCACATTGGCGACAAGCGTAAACAGACATGTGCGCTCCCTGTGGCCATCTGTGATCAGTGATCTCCGCGTCAGTGGGTTGACATCCCAGACCGATAAAGGTACCGCTGTGGTACTCGTGTAGTACACCCAGTTAACATTAGCTGCACTGATTTATTACATGTGCAAACGTACATATAAACACCACTCCTCAAGACCACACTACAAAACACAAGGAAGTCAGACTTTTGGATGCAACACATGACAAAAAATGTCTTCACAGTCCCTCCGGGATTTCGCAGGCCTTTTTTGAGATTGTTGCAGCCTAAAATGCCTATTTTTGTGGCAGCTTTTGTAAAACATTTCAACCAAGGAGACCATTCAGATTAGAAAAAACAAGCTGTCTTTTTAGTGCGTATGTGATAGTTTGGAGGGATCCCGTCGCTTGGTCGTTGGTTCTCTCGCCTCTGAAGCCGGCAGATCTGGCTGGGAGACCAGGCAGGAAGGCGAAGGAGCCTGGTCTTCTTCCAGTGGAGGGGAGGAGGCGGGCAAAATCAGAACGGCTGTAATGGCAGAGAAGAAGACCAGTGTTACTGCTTATATACAGGACTAGGAGTTATGCGATGGGACGCGCCGCCGCTCATTAGGTCTCCTTGTTTGAATTTTCGTGTTCACTTCCATTGCGATAAATGTTGCTGTGTTTTTAGACGTTTTGTTGCAATAAAGTTGCGGGAGCAAGTCAAAGTTGTGGAAAAATGTCCAATTTTGTCCCCTTTATAATGATTCTTTAACAATGAACTTAAATGAAGGGAACAAAACCACTATTATTTTAATTAACCATTTAGTTGTTTTTGAAGGTAAATGTGAGGCGTTTTTATCACACGTTTCCCGCGTCTTCTAAACGCAACAAGGAAGTGAGTTCGCCGACGTATGGCTCAACGTTTTGTGGGAAACGACAATGATTGGTCAAGAAATGGCAGAAAGGTTGCCGTAATTGGTCAAAATTGCACGGTAGTAATTTGCAGAGATTGACTGAATGTGCGATTGCAACATTACGAAATCGTGGAGGGTCTGTCTTTTGCATCGTCCCCTGTTGTCCATCTGTGAAGGAGCAGTGGGAGCAATGCTTTGGGGCGGTATCTTGCTCATTAGTACCTCAGTGGTACCTTTACCGGTCCGGAACTTGAACCGGCGACCCTCCGATCACAGGGTCGACTTCCTGACCGTTGTTTTACTCTAAAATGGGGTGGTCAAACGTAGAGGTCCCACTTTGTTGTGGTGCACTGTTGATGTGCCGTGTTCACAATGACAAATATTCGCCTTTACCGGTCTGGCACTTGAACCGGCGACCAGCTGCCAATGCCAATGCCAACAATAAGCTTTATCAATATCACCCGTATCCAAATTTCTGAAATAATCAATTTACTTTGTGTTATTAGTCCCTATTAATAACAAATCTGTCGTTTTCTGTAAGTCTGGAAGAGGATTCATGCAAAGCAACGGCATAAAAAATCATTAAGTCTATCATAAAAATGAAAAATCAGGTGTAGTCACGGCATAACTCACTAACTGAAGCTCAGCTCCTCCAAGATCCGCTTTAATCTTCCCCATTTGAAGGTTGCCAGTAGCCTGTTTATCTGCACTAAATAACACAAGTGGAAAGACAGAAGTAGACAAACTGTGCGTGCTTCTTGGATTATGTCATATTTACTTTTCAAGGGGAAATTTTGGGGAGCGACGTTGGCACTAATATCAGCTGTAACCACGGTAACCAGCGTACACAAAACATCAGACTTCAAGATATGTCGTTAAAAGGAGAATTATCTCAGGCCGTGTGAAAACTTTCCAAAGCCCTTTCTGAGTGGGGAATTAATGTTGCGCTAACGTGGGAAGGTGGAAATGCTCACGGGTTTTCCGTCAAACTTTCATTTCTACCTGTACAGACTAAAGATGGGACTGATCCCATATGCAGATCGGATATTGTTCCGATAACGACTCACACAGCTGGATTGGGTATCGGTGGCATGGGGCCGATCTGTAAATTCTGCCTGGGAAGTGTTACTGTGGTAAAGTTGGTTTATTGTTCAACACTGACACTAATTCCTACATATTGATACGACAATGAGCAGAACAAGCAACACAACACACTACAAGCCCAAAAGCAGATCACACCATTCTACTGTTTAATTCCCTCAGCAACACCAGCTCTCACTCACAATCTCCGTGTTCCTGATGGTTTTAGTGCCGCAGGATTAGGGAGTGTCACTAAATTACGCAACTGTGTTTAAAGGGATCATTTTTGAGATGTTATTGTAATAATAAATAACACTGCATCACAAATCAATCATTTCTGTCTGCTACTTGCTCTAATTCATGTGTAAATCCTGCGTGCTAAATTCAAATCTGGAGGCACATTTTGTCAAAAGTTTGGCCACACCTTCCCATTCAATGATTTTTCTTTATTTTCATTACTATTTACATTGTAGATTCTCACTAACGGCGTCGAAACTATGAATGAACTGTGTAAGGGCTATTTGACCAAGAAGGAGAGTGATGGAGAGCTGCGCCACATGGCCTGGCCTCCACGGTCACCTGACCAAACCCAATCGAGATGGTGTGGGATGAGATGGACCGCAGAGTGAAGGCTAAAGGGCCAACAAGTGCTCAGCATCTGTGGGAACTCCTTCAAGACTGTTGGAAAAGCATTTCAGGTGACTACCTCATGAAGCTCATCGAGAGAATGCCAAGAGTGTGCAAAGCAGTGATCAAAGCAAAGGGTGGCTATTTTCAAGAATCTAAGATATAAAACATGTTCTGGGTTATTTCACACTTTTTGTTACTACATAATTCCATATGTGTTCATTCATAGTGTCTTCAGTGAGAATCTACAGTGTCAATAGTCATGATAATAAAGAATAAAACATTGACTGGGAAGGTGTGTCCAAACTTTTGACTGGTAGTGTATATGCAAAAATACTTCACATAAGGAGAGTTTGCCTTACAGCTGTGTGATGTTTGGAAAATCTATTGGTTGCAACTAAATTACGAACAGAAGTTCACCTGAGACTAAAATCAAAACATAATGTACTGTTCAAAAGTGCTTTAGGCACTAGCTCTTGTGCTTGTGAGTGTGTGTTGTTTCCCGCTGCAGAAATGAACAGTAGTTGTTGATCGTGTTTTGGTCACAGCGGCCCTGATGTCTTGTGTCCATCACAGACATATCGTAATAGAATCTGTCCCCATGTTCATCTCTTACGTCACCCTATTAATATAATACTATTATAATTACAATTAATTAATTGGTGGCGTAACGGTAGGGTGTTCGCCCCGTGATCAGAAGGTCGCAGGTTCGAATCCAGGGCCGGTAAAGTTACCACTGAGGTACTCATGAACAAGGCACCGTCCCCAAGCACTGCTCCCCGGGCGCTTGTTGGCTGCCCACTGCTCCTTCACGGATGGGTTAAATGCAGAGGTCACATTTGGTTGTGGTGCACTGTGTGCTGTGCTGTGGTGTGTTCACAACGACAAATAATCACTCACTTTAATTATAATTTAGTTGCAACAAATACATTTTCCAAACATCATACAGCCGTAAGGCAAACTTTCCTTATGTGAAGTATTTTTGCATGTTGATGTGATCTTAAAATGTGCCTCCAGATTTGAATTCAGCGCTGATTGATTTGTGATGCAGTGTAATGTACTGTTCAGACGTGCTTTAGGCACTTGCTTTTGCGCTTGTGAGTGTTGGATGTTGTCTGCTGGTATGCTGTGAACATCTTGTTTACGAGTTCAGTTTGCTGGTTAGCGAGAAACAGCTGTTATTGTGTTGCTGTGCAACAATATGTGTATCAAAATACCAAATTGTTAGAAAGCAATATTATGCCTATAACTTAAAATCTGGACGTGCTAGGAAAGTTCTGAGTGCAGATTTGGATTCAACACAGTCGATTCCATGTAAATCACGTTTTATGTCCAGCAGCAAAATCTTTGTTCTCCAGTGTAATTTATCATATACATATGGGTGTGTAATTACTACATTGTTTTAGGAAAACAGGATTTAACTCAAGTATTTCCTTAAGCAGAACAGAATAATCTCAGTCATGTATTCAAACATTTTTTGTAAGCATTATTTTCTGTAAAAACGACTCAGAGACTGTATGAGATTTGTGTCGTATCGACAGATTTACGTTATGGGCATTGGTACATTAAAAAGTGGTGTTGTGCCATGTTTAGTACAGACTGCAGCTCTCCACCGTGTAAACACCAACCCAGACAAAGATAAAACAGTCTTTCCTCTCCAACCTCAGCTTCCAGTAATTCCTCAGTTTATTTTCAACCTCTTCCTGCCCTCTCTTCCCCTCTCTTTCACTTCGCGGGTCACGGATGAGACTCTGCTTTTCTTTTACTGTCATTTTTTGCACCATCTCTGACAAAATCTGATCCTTCAGTCTCTATGAGCATCATTCACTAATATAAAAGTATTATTACGTGACTGCAGTGAGCATCACATATCGTTTTCCGATTTTTATTCCATGCACTTTTCTGACCGCTGCTGCTCCTCCAGTGTTTGTGCCAGAAACTTTGTTCCATCTCTAAAACGTGTGGCCTACAGGGGCGTGGGGTGTTTATGAACACGTTTCTGATACGTGCCCTCCATTGTGAGTTTTTTCCTGCCATTTTTTCCAGAAATTTTGATAAAAGATTTGAGGCCCATGTATTATTAATGCAAGAAAATGGGTTCCTATGGAAAAATAAACGACAGGAAAAAGGATAAAAAAAAAAAAAAGACGAGTGCAGGTCGTGGCGGTTACAGACATGCGAGGCATAAATCACATCGAGTTTGGTGGCTTTGTGAAGAACAGCGCTGTTCAGTAAAGCGTTGAAATTTTAGCTGTTGAGATGTTAGTTTACGGGGGAAAAACACGAAAAAATGGACAGAACCCCCAAATGAGTGCAGGTATCACAAACGTGTATATAAGCACCCCACACCGCTACAAGCCACGCGTTTTAGAGTTGGAATAAAGTTTCTAGCACAAAAACTGGAGAAGGAGCAGCGGTCAGAACAAGTGTGTGGAAACACAATATTTGTGGAAACTGCGTAAGTGCGTTTTAATGCAAATTTCTTCGTAAGTACGATTGGCTAATAAGGCAGAATATGTTAATATCTACCAGAGGAAAACGCTCAGATATTTCCCCCGAACATGAATCATATTGGTGCTGAAAAGTCACGATACACACCAAACTCTGATTTCTCTACAAGCTCTGCCTTTGTAAGGTGTGTGAAAAAGCTAACGCTCTCCCAGCAGAGTTCTGCAGAAACGAGTTCAGTCCAAACATGTTTGTTTTAGAATTTGGGAGGTAAAAGTCGACTGTGGTTGTGGCTTTGTAGAGAATGTTGTAAACATGTTCATTAAAAAAATTATCTGCTTCAGTTTTCTGCAGCTTCTCTTGTTGAGGACGGTGTTAGCGGCCAGTTTAGATGCGTGTGTGACCTTGTTTGGGTTTTGTTAAATAGTAATCATACCACTCTGTGAAAATATGAAGTTAAGAATTATGCGGGAGGGATAGTGTGTGTGTGTGTGACATATCTGGGCAGCTTCCATTTAAAACTGTCTCCAGAAAGAATTATAATTAGAATATGGAAAAAATTCAGTAAAATCAGATTATGGTAAAGTATCAGTTAGGATTAAATTATACTTATGTTTAGTTTAAGGATTAAATTAGGTTTATGTTAAGGGTTAGGATTAAGGTTTGGTTAGAATTAGATTATGGTGACGTTTGGGTTCTGATTAGATTATGGTAAAGCTTGGGTTTGGATTAGATTATGGTAAAGCTTGGGTTTGGATTAGATTATGGTAAAGCTTGGGTTTGGATTAGTTTATGGTAAAGCTTGGGTTTGAATTAGATTATGGTGAAGTTTGAGTTTGGATTAAATTATGGTTAGATTTGGGTTTGGATTAGATTATGGTTAGGTTTGGTTTTGGATTAGATTATGGTTAGGTTTGGGTTTGGATTAGATTATGGTGAAGTTTGAGTTTGGATTAAATTATGGTTAGATTTGGGTTTGGATTAGATTATGGTGAAGCTTGGGTTTGGATTAGATTACGGTGAAGTTTGAGTTTGGATTAAATTATGGTTAGGTTTGGGTTTGGAGTAGATTATGGTAAAGCTTGGGTTTGGATTAGATTATGGTAAAGCTTGGGTTTGGATTAGATTATGGTAAAGCTTGGGTTTGGATTAGGATTATGGTAAAGCTGGTTTGGGTTTGGATTAGATTATGGTAAGGCTTGGGTTTGAGATTAGATTGTGTTTTCAGTTTAGGATTAAACAGTGTTAGGGTTCATATTGGGTTATGGTAAATGTTAGGGTTGAGATGAGTTATGGTTGGTTTGGTTATGGATTAGATTATAGTGATTTTTGAATTAAGACTATATTATGCTTATGTTTGAAGTTAGTTGTGATAAAGAGGATTGGGGTTACGATTTGATTACGGTTCGTTAGTTTAAAAGATTAGATCATAGTTGTGTTTAGGAGTTGGAATACAATGGGTTTAGTTAGAATAGATTATGGTGCATTTTAGTTAGAGATTAGGTTTAGGTTTAAGATAAGATTGTGGTACATTTTGGATTGGATTATATTTTGTTGAAGTTCGGGTTATGATTAGGCAATTATCAGAATAATAAATGTACTGTAGTGTAATAATGAATATTTTATTATTGTATTTCTGTGAGATTTGATGTGTAACATAATATTATTGGTGTTGGATTAATTCTCCTCCAGCCTGTGTCAGGTCTATATATTTTTAGGTTGCTTAAAGCGATACGTTCTGGTCACAGCTAGTGTTTCTATTTTATAGTTGGACAATTTGGGGAAATCTGACGTTTTTATGTGTTGGTGTTTGCGTGAGTAGCTGGCATGACGTGACACGACTACACTGAGATTTTAAAGGTGCTGAAAGTGTGAGAAGTACAGTAAGTCTGTGTGTGTGTGAGAGTTGTGCTCAATACTCCACGTTTGCGTGTCTGTGTATGTTAAGTGAGTCACAGTTCCTCAAACTGATGAAAAACAACCTCCACCCTTACGCACGGCTGGTGTCAGGTGGAGCTCGCTGAAGGTTAGCAGGGCTTTAGGGCACAAAGATGTGATGATGTGTTCAAAAGTCTAATCAATTCATTCAACTACTGGTTTATCTCTCTGGCCCAGTCCGTCTCTACAAATCTAGACCAAACGGGAGCTCTGTAGCTTCGATCCTAACCTCGGATAACGTTCAACGTTATTTCACTTTTACATTCACATTTAAATAAAGGTAAGTAAGTGATTGTTGTCATTATGAACTGCTTTGGCACACAGTGCACCACAACCAATCTTGACCTCTGCATTTGACCCATCCATTGAAGGGCAGTGGAGCAGCTAACAAGGGCAGCGCCGAGGCTGATGCTTGGGGGCAGTACCTTGCTCGCAGAGTACCTCAGTGGCCTTTGCGGCCTTGGATTCAAACCTGGAGCCTTCTGATCACGGGGCGAACACCCTACCGTTACGCCACCATCTGCCCTGATTGATTTCTAGCTCCAAAAATCGATATTTTCTGAGGGGGGAAGGAGGTTTGCGCACCACAAGTAGCCTCAGATAACGGACTGGACACTTTAATTTCTTGTTGGCATTTACTGAGTAAGTGAGGAAGGATAGTGAAAGTGAGTGATTGTCATTGTGAACACAGCACAGAACACAGTGCACCACAACCAAATGTGACCTCTGCATTTCTCACATCCGTGAAGGAGCAGTGGGCAGCTAATAGCGCCGGGGAGCAATCTTGGGGACGGTATTACCTTGCTCACGAAATTACCTCAGTGGTACCGGCCCTGGATTCGAACCTACGACCTTCTGATCACTGTTAAAAGGCAAAGGCATCAAAGTTCAAATTCAGTTCTGAGTTATGTTGTTTTGGCTGAATTATTAGTAGCAAGGTGATTGATTAAGACCACAGATGGTACACAGCAACTTGCATTTTCTAAGCTGTTTACATTTTCGGTAAAGAACTCTAGAATGTTCATATTATATCGTGATATGTATAGTATCGCAATATATTGTGATATAAACATATCGTGACCCTTGCCAATACCCACCCCTAGTATCAATAACATCTCTTAAACTTTCTGTTCCAAACTTTGTTACAAATTTCAATCAACTTTTTGTCAAAGTTATGGAGTCAAACTTATGCAAGAGCTACATGACTACTTGGTGTGTCTACATTGTTACTTGCCTAAAATTTGGGATTTAAAAGATCAAGAAAAAGCACAAATATCACTCCTATCTTTTACATGCGTCTAAATGTCCGTCAAAATCACTTTGATTTGTTTTAATTCGTGACAGATTAATAAAAAGTTTTTATAAACAAGTCATCTGTTTGACTAAGATTACTCACTCGTCCCTTCACTCTCTCTCTCTGTCTCTCTCTCACACACACACACACACACACACCCCTCCTTCTCTTTTTCTCACTGTTCATCTGGTTTATTACCAGCTAATCAGTCACCACAGCGTGGGAACCAGGTTATTCCCATATTCACACTGTTATGACAAACACACACTCACACACACACCTTAACATGTGTCTTTCTTCTTGCTCGTGCACACACACATACACATTCACACACACACACACACACTCACACACGCACACACACACACACTTTTTCTTTATCATATTCATAGAAATACTTTGTCACTGTCACATACAGACAGTCATAACACACGCATGTGCTGAAGTCACAATCACAGTCACTGAAAGTTGTTTGTCTGCTCATGCATGAAGAGAGTGTGTGTGTGTTCAGGTCTCTGACCTCTCCTCTCTCTCTCTCTCTCTCTCTCTCTCCTTCCACAGAGAGCGTACACGCTGATCGTGGAGGCTTGGCACTGGAACAATGGCACCGTCACTGATGACAGTAAGTTTGAACACACTTTAAACACACACAAACAAACTGTTCCCAAAGGATGATATATAGAACGACAAACATCTCGCATATTACCCATGTGATACATATCACAGTACAGGCTACCGATTCAGCTCTAAAATCAGATAACAACTCAAATAGCTGGACGGGTATTGTGGCATGAGACGATCTATAAGTGTAGAGTTTTTTCTATGTTTTAATTTATATATACCAGCTCTCGCTCGCCAATCTGTGTTCTCGCTGTATTTGCTAAGCGTCTCTCACAGGGAAGTCCAACATTCGGACTAAAGCGCTTACAGGCAGAACTTATATTTTATCTGATAAATAACAAAAACAACGGCACCCTCTAGTGGTCCAGCGGCATTGCAGGTGGTCCGTGACCTTAAACCCAGGTTCAGTACTCAAATCACTCATCATAAATTATTTCTTTTTTCATTTCTCAAACATTTCCAGATGATTTGGGCGTCTTTATGAATAATTTAATGCAAATATAATACAAAAAATACACCCTTTATATCATAATGACATTGCTTGGTGATTTTCTTGCTACTACATAAGAAAGTCTAGTTAACAAGAACAATCCCGGTAGCAACTTCTTAAGCTGCCCAATCTGCGTCACAGTGTGAATTAATGTAGAAAAAAAAATTTATGGCATGCGTAAAACGATATCGAGGATGTCGTATTAGATAAGATAGATTGACATGATAATGGTAAATAAATCGAATAAATGAAACCTGCAGCTTCACACCTCTACTTGTCAATAGCACTGATTTCACGTTTTCACGAGTTCAGTTCGCTTATCATATAGATGGTGCAAAATAGTTATAATAAATGATAAATTAACTATTTAAAAAAATTATATTCAAAGTTAAAGTAAAATACAAGCTCCAAATTGTCAGCAATATGCACCAAAGCACATAGCAGGATTTTTAAAAATTAAACATGCATTAAAATTAGCATAATTAAATCAATATAATATTTAGTCAGTCCTGAGTTTGTGAGCTCACAGGCCCAGCTGAGCTGCTGTCATGGAGATTTTGGCTCGTTCTCAACCAGTGAGGTGGGAGTGAGTGTGTATTGTGCTGGTACGAGTGTGTAAGACACATTTCTGGCCTTTTATAAACACGTCAGTGTTACGGTCGGATTTAGAGCCGTCAACAAGACCAGAAATATCCAGTCCAGAGCAGTTCTGTGGTCAGAAAGTGGCCAAGTTTGTCATTTTCTCTGTTTTCAAGTGTTTAAGTGCTTACACTGTGAGTCAAAAAGAGAGCTCTGTGTCTTTACCCACAGCTTTGGCAAAAATGCAGTTGCAGTTAGAATTAAATTAGCAGTAATGCTTGATTACTGTATCACCCACACACCTTTAACGTGTAGCTACAGCACCTGCAACCAAAGCATAAATTGGAGAAATTGACCTGATCAGCGGAAGCTTGACGATGTTGTGCCCGTGACTGTGGTATTTTAAACATTCTGTGTGACTTGTAAAAGCAAAAAAATAAGATAATTCTTATGTCATTATTATAAACATATTTATTTGTAAAATATTATCATTAATAATCATAATAATGTAGTTGGTAGTGTAACGGTTAGTAATAATAATAATAATAATAATAATAATAATAATAATAATAATAATAATTAATAATAATAACTCAATTAATAATAATAATAATAATAATAATACCAACATTTAATAATAATAATAATAATAATAATAATAATAATAATAATAATAATAATAATAATAATTTAACCAATATTTAACCTAATAATAATAATAATAATAATAATAATAATAATAATAATAATAATAATAATAATAATAATTTAACCTAATAATAATAATAATAATTTAACCAAAATCTAACCTATATAACAACAACCAACAATAATAATAATAATAATAATAATAATAATAATAATAATAATAATAATAATAATAATAATAAATTATTATTATTATTATTAATACTCTAGTTTACTGACAGTTTTATACTGTTTATACTGTAAATATGCTCAGCTCTTAAAATTGGGATATTGTTTCTAAAGAAAGTGTGTATATGTTTTTGGAATTTAAAATAATTGAGGGAGACATGTACATATAGATTTTAAATGTTTTAACTGAATTTTAAAATGATTGACATGACTATAAAGGGCAGGATGATGTAGGATGGGGATCTGAATATGGGTTGTTGCAGCCCTGAGTGAAACGTTAAGAATGATCTCAGCTCTAACTGTTACAGTACGTGGTAAATATTTCCCAAAAAGCGGTAGAAATGGTAAATGAGTAAAATGTACTTCCTTTTATTTGCAGAAAGTAATATAGGAGAGCTGTGAGAGTTATGATCAAAAGAATTGCAAACTAGAGCTGAACAGGTGATTAGAAATTTAAATAATTTGACATTCAACACTCCTAACTAACATCATCACGCTCATGAAGGTTATTACGATTCTTTTAGAACTTCTGTTAATAATGCCCAAAGCGCTTTTATACAGTGCCCTTAAAAACATACGACTGTGTGTGTCACTGTGTTTTTTCGTGTTTTCATCTGTTTTTCCCTCAGTTAATTTAAAATCACAGAGATGTACACTCGTTCATTAGAAATAAATATCTCGGCTATAATCATTTGCAGCACACTCCTTGTCAGTAAACAATGAGGGCAAAAAACGAACAGAAATCCCTCCAAAAAAGCAAAAGCAAATAAATGTTCGGTTAATGCGCTAACCGCCGACACTGATTTAATTGATATAAGCAGCCTAGTACCAGAAACCAGCCTTTTTTTTTTTTGACTCCTGGCGTCAGTGATAGGATGTGATTTTGGTATTTTAGCAGCTTGGTAGTTGCTGACCAGCGCCTGAGTGCTTGTTTGTTTTTGTGCTGGAGTTCTGTACACAGCTGTGTCCTGTTTCCCTGCAGCGCTACTGAGACTTTTAGCTCTATTACAGACTCCAGTCCTGCAGGAAGCAGGGTTAATTGAGGAATCCAGTCGGAGTGTGTAAACGTGTGAGTGTGTGTGTGAATTTTTATCTTGTTTTTCACTTGGTGTTGGCTCAGATGGACGTCTCTGGCCTCAGGTACATTCCAAATCAAAACTCGCCTCAACAGTCGGCCTTGAGCACCATGAGTCGAGTGAGTGTGGTGAGGCGGCTGGCGTGTGAACATAGTGAGTCAATAGAAGGACCTCACAAAGATAGTAAGACTGGGTTTGTGTGTGTGTGTGTTTGTGTGTGTAAGTGTGTATGAGTGTGTCTATATAAAGGCAGTGAGAGCATCGCTTGTTAAGCCATTAATTTCTGTCGGCTGCTCGTTATTTTCCACTGATATATGTGTGTGTGTGTGTGTGTGCTCATTACTGCATGGACAGCTGCATTGCTACTACATGTCCCTGAGCACACACACACACATGACCACAGTTGAATGTTTGGGCAGGAGACACACACAGTCTAGTGGATTACTCCTTGGCTGAGATATTCTGTTCTGCTTGAGAAATGCTCGACTTAAATCCTGTTTTTTCCTAAAACAATGTAATAATTACACACCCGTATGTATATGCTAAAAGATTTATTATTAAAATAACATCTCAAATTATTTGTTTGAACACAGTTGTGTAATTTAGTGACGCTCCCTAATCCGCAGCACTAAAATGCATCAAGAACAGGTGTGAGTGAGCTGAAGTGTTGTTGAGGAATTAAACAGTAGAATGGTGTGATGTGCTTTTGGGCTTGTAGTGTGTTGTGTTGCTTGTTCTGCTCATTGTCATATCAATATGTAGGAATTAGTGTCAATGTTGAACAATAAACCAACTTTACCGCAGTCACACTTCCCATGCAGGGCCAAATGAGAGTGCGCGTGTTTACAGATCGGCTCCATGGATCGACCCAACGCCACGATACCTGATCCAGCTGTTTGAGTCGTTATCGGACGATATCACGTCCGCGTATCGGTTAGGTGCTGCCTCTAGTCCATGCATTAGAAGTTAAATGAAAACTCGGTTAGGGCTGCAATGATATTATTATTGTGTGTTCAGATTGTAGTGGTGAGGAGCTGATTTTGAGCAGAAGTGCGGGCAGAGCTCTTGTTGGAACTGGGCTGTGATTTAGGACTCTGGTGAAAATGGGCTCTCTCTGGACCGCCGGACTGTTAATTACATTTAAACCTGCGAGCCTGCTCGTGACCTGCTTACCTGTGTGATTGTGAGACTCCCAGCTGCCTGTGTGTGTGTGAATGAATATTTTTAGTGATTCACTTGATGACCCTGATTGTCCCTTTGAAGACAGTCAAACCTGAGGTTTGTCACGTAGAATCAGTTTTACATTAAACTTAGCGTCCCAGAAACAAGTTAATCCATCCCATCCACCAATCCATCCATTTCGAACGCTGTAATCCCAACTGGGGTCTTGGGAGGACCGGAGCCTATCCGGCAACTTTCGGGCGCAAGGCGGGGACCAGCCCTGGGCAGGCGCCAACACACCGCAGGGCACACACACTCACACAGTCACACACACATTCACACCCTAAGGGCCAATTTAGAGTCATCCAATTAACCTATAACGCATGCCTTTGGACTGTGGGAGGAAACCCGGGCGCCGAGGAGAAACCTTACGCAAGTTGAAATCAAAATGATAAAATCGAATTGGGGAGCATATTCCGATCTACTATTTTATGTTCAAATAAAATAACAGAAAAATATAAAAATACCATCATGTTCCATAATGTGGACTGTCGCGGCGTGACCGGGAAAAGGCGACACATGGTGGTTACTTCGTAGTTCGGGTGAGAGCTCAATCAAGCTGTGATTAAGTGAAGGTGATGAACACTAGGGCTGGGTTCAAAATGGAATTCACCCGATCAATATCGATTCTCGGCACAAAAATACGATATCGATTCAAATTGTGGTCGATCTTTTCCTGTGGCTATACTTCCGCTATAGGCCGCACAAAGGACAGCTATAAAAGCGATAAGGACAGCGAAAACCCAAACCAAATAGAGCCATAACAAGCTGCCCCTCAAATCACGTCTGGCATAATTTTATAACCAAAGCAAAACTAGTGTTGACGCGAAGAAATAAATAAATCGATATCGGAATCGGATCATGATCTTGAATTGGAATCGATTCAGAAATCAACAACGATACCCAGCCCTAGTAGACACACCACAGCAAAATGCATTTTGACCCGTCCATTGAAAAACGTGGGGCATCTGACATGGGAGGCGCCCAGGGGGGCAGTGGCAGGGGATGGTACCTTGCTCATGAGTACCTCAGTGGTAGCTTTACCGGTGCTGGATTGAACCTCACGACCTTCTGATCATGGGGTGAACACCCTACCGTTCATACCGACTGCGCTGTTTTGGAAACAAATACTTAAAAAAAAAACTTGTTTTTTGGTTTGAATTTGAAAAAACGAATGAGCAAATGACACGCGAAGGAACCAATTCATTTTCATTCACGAGCTCAGCTAGCTTTAAACTGACTAAATTGCGTGTTTGCCTCACTTAGCGAATGTGAGCTCGCATGTGGGCTGTGTCCCAATATGCCACGTCCTGCCACCGCACTTAATAGTATAGTGGAGTAAGTTGCTCTTATCATACTTTTCTGTGTGGTATGCATC
>JAVGVS010000298.1:75740-83240 GCA_032718565.1 Distichodus sexfasciatus | reverse complement strand
TCAAACCTTGCAACGATCTCGTCCTAAATCCTAAACCTCATCGTAATTAAACCCTCAACTCAAACTCAAAGCATAATCTAGCCTTAATCTCTAAACCTTACAGACCAGTTTCCCAGTCGAGGATTAGGTCCTAGTCTAACTTTGAGTTTGGATTGTAAATCTTCATTACTACTACAATTTCGTCCAGGACTAGGCTTAATCAATGAACAACAAATCAGCCCAACAAGTCTGTTTCTTACCCTAAATCTAGTCAAATTTTAACACTAATCCAAACCCTAATCTTAATGTAATCCCGTCCCTCTACCTATATCATTTAAGCCTAACCCTAAATCTAACCGCAATCTAATTTCAACCCTAAGCTTAAACTAATCCTAAACTTTAACCCTTAATCTAATTCTATTCCGGTCCTTAATCTAATCCTAACCTTAACTGTAATCTAATTTTTCATGCTTGTATCTGCCGATGCCAATACCGATAAATGAGGAAGTAAGACATGAGCGTGTAAAGACAAGAGATTTTGCTTGTGAACTTTCCACCGCACACACAATTTTGGCACAAAAATAGCTCCATAACTCTGACATTTCGAACGCGGCGCCAAGTCAAGTGAGCGTGAAAGCACAGAGGCGCGAGGGCGGAGCATTTCCAGGGTAGTGCACAATATTTTAAGAAAAAGTCACTTCCTATGTGGTAGCGTCTGACATTCCACTACCTAGTGCGTAGAGAGCCGTTAAGCTACAACCCCGGCTATTTCCTGAGATGCATACTACCACATAGAAAAGTATGATAAGAGCACCTTACCCACCATACTATTAAGTGAGGTAGTACGCGGATTGGGACACAGCCCAAGTGCGAGCTCTCATTTGCTAAATGAGGCAACCACACAGTTTAGTTAGTTTAGAACTAGTTGAGCGCGTAAAGACGAGATTTTGCTAGTGAGCGTTCCACTGCGTGCTCAGAATTTTGTCACAAAATAACACCATACATTTGAAGACAGAAGGACGCTGGACGTATAAAATCCCACCTCGGACTTTGGACATGCCTGACACAAGCGCTGCCTTACAATAAATGCTTCATTAAATAGTCACCTGGAAATATCAAGCAAATCTAAGCATGGGTTTGATGCCAGTGACTGGGTTTGATGCCAGTGAAATCAAAAATCGGCCGATTCTGATATAATTCCAATATTATTCTGATATTATTGTGCATCCCTAATTTGTATTGTATTATTTAAACTGATTAACTTTCTTGAGAATCAATTCGAGAAAAAAACTTGGTGAATGAGTTTCGAAAAACCTGGAGTGAAAGGAGTTAAGAATCCATAGTCACGTCAGCAGGAATAACTTTGGGGAATCCATCAGGAACAGGTTTGCAGCTGTTCTAAACGTGTCTGATTATAGACGAGCGTTTTATAAAGGTTTCCATGTAACTGTATAAGTGTTAAAAGCCTCCAGCGTGACTTTCATCATCACCTTTGATTCCCGTTGGACATGTCGGAACATCGCTGAGACAGACGGGAAAAGTGCAGAGGGTCGCTCCAGATAACGAGTGAGGAACGCTGGATCCTTATAAGGCTGTGATCGGACTGAGTTCTGATTGCCGAGTGCTGCCATATGGCCTTAAAACAGTTGCCAAGCGCTTCCTTAAGAAGGATGAGAAAAGCTCTAAAAATGTTCCGGATCATCTTGAGGAGAGTGTGTGTAAACTTGTGTTTGTGCGGTTTTTGGTTTCCAGGCTGCTGTACGTGACTTAAACCTCCGGATATTTTGGTGTTCAGGCTTGATGCTTGTCTGATGTTCCTGATAAATGTATTTTATAGTCTTCAATTTGTGGATTATTGAAGTTCCACAAACACACACTGGTGCTGTAGCAGAATATTAGGATTTTCCCACTGCTGTGACTCTCATTTCTTCACCTTAACTAGAGTCTAATCCTAAACTTCACCCTAATCTAAGTCTAGTCCGTAATTTAACCACAATCTAAACTCCAGGCTTTGCAATTCTAAGCATAAACCTCACCACAACCTCATCCTAACCTCAAACCTCACAACAATTTAGTCCTAAACCTTAAACCTCACCATAATGAAAACATAACCTCAAACCTCAACATAATCTAACCCTAATCTCTAAACTTTACGGCTGGTTTCTTGAACATGGATTAAGCCAAGTCTTGGACTAAATTGCAATACCAGTGGAGCTTTACCACTGGAAGTCAAAGTTAGTCTAGGACTAGTCCTAATCTTAGACTGGGAAATTTGACCCAATTGACCCAATAACTCTATTTCTATCCCACCGTTATCTAATCTTAACCCTAACCTTACACTAATCCTAACCCTGTCCTTAATCCAGTGCTAATCTTAACCATAATGTTATCCTAACCCTGACCTTAATCTAATCCTGGCCCTGACTTTACACTAATCCTAACCCTGTCCTTAATCCAACCCTAACCATAATCATAAACTAATACTATCTTTACCCATAATATAATCCTAACCTTGGCCTTAATATAATCCTATTCCTAAACTCTAGTCCTATTCTTAATTTTTATCTAACCCTAATCCTAAACTACACCATAACCTAAACCTGACTCTAAACTACGCCATAACCTAAACCTGACTCTAAACTACGCCATAACCTAAACCTGACTCCAAACTACGCCATAACCTAAACCTGACTCTAAACTACGCCGTAACCTAAACCTGACTCTAAACTACGCCGTAACCTAAACCTGACTCTAAAATTACAATTTACATTTAAACCCAAATGTAACAATTAAAAACAAAATATTCACATCACAAGTTCTCACTTGCAGTGGACACACTCTAATGGAATGTCTCCCTTTCCCTCTCTCTCTCTCTCTCTCTCTCTCTGTCACACACACACACACACCTAAATTTCCTAAACTTGACACACACACACACACGACTCATGCTGTGTTCTGTGTGCAGGTGTAACTACGGGTGGCAGGGCCCGCTGTGTGATGAATGCCTGCCGTACCCGGGCTGTGTTCACGGAACCTGCGTTAAGAAGTGGGACTGTATCTGTGAGAAGAACTGGGGAGGCCTGCTGTGTGACAAAGGTGATCTACAACACTCTGCATGTGTGTGTTCATGTATTTAGAGTTATGAGGATCTTACTGTCCCCTAAAAGATGATTTATCAATGGCTTTGTGGTGAGCTTCCCATAATGAAAACTGATTTTATAGAAAATCTCCATGTTTTATTTGTGTTCAAAAAAAGAGGTAAAAGTTGACTGGTGTGGACGCTCTGATTCGCTCCAATAAGCAGAAAAATGGTCGGCGACGTTCAGTCCGCACTCACCTGACCCCGCGAGCGCCAGAAGAGCCATGATTCAGACGCTCTGAATGGAGCGTCTGGACAGGGCCTTAAGTAGAATGTGTAGCTTCCTAAATTATGAATGGAAACTGTAGACCAGGTTTTGGGCATTTCCAGTTCTGGAGTGTCAATATCCCAGGTTTTCCATCATACATGAGGTCAGAACATTTACACCTGGTCTCAGGTAGATAACCGCCGGAAAAGACTCATCAGGTAGGATGGAAAACCTCCAGGACGCCTTTGGAACTCTGAAACTGTAGAATCTCTTTGTGATTGGACTATGCGATTGTAATCGGGCTGTGCGATGTGACCAAAATCTCATATCCCAAAATAAATCATGTCGTACCTCAGTAACTATATATATTACAATACAGTATATTTTCTGTAAATTCAGTTGATGTGGCGTCTGTGCGCGCTCAACTTTGCCAACACAGAATGCTCGAAACACTCCACATGCCCTTATATGGAACGCCAAATGTGTCACAATTCGTCTATTTTTACGCAATAGGCAGTAAAACACCCATATTTTATGCTGTTTTATTCGTTAAAAACAAAACATTGTGACAAAAATCACTTTTTCTGTCCTTTGGACATCCATTTGGGTCTGTACTGCCTCTACACACACTGTACGTTGGTGAACTGTGTTAGTATTAATTTACTAAAGTCAGAAATCTTGTGCTTAAACGAGCCGTTTAGATTTCTCTCCTACTTCTACATCACAGTAGGGTACATTTGAATAACTCCACCCTCCTGTCTGAGAAGCTCCGCCCACCAGGTCGAACTGCTAGCACTTCCTGATCCGCCATGTTTCCTCACAAGCGCTAGTGTAGGAATCACAGTGAAGAAGTCTTGTGGATTATTTTCATGTGAGGTAAACCAGGGTGTCCACGGGGTTTTAAAAAGTATTAAAAGGTGATAAATCAAAATTGCCAAATTTAAGGCCATTAAAAGTGTTAAATTTGGTTTTAGAGGTATTATTTAAAAAAAAAAAAGGTATTATTTTTTCAGACTATGAGGTTTCCTATTTTGAGTGAAATTCTATCTGCTAAAGGTTTATGGCGTCACATCAATGCCAAAACTAGAGCGTGCAAAATCGCGGGCGTCTGTCCCCAATTCAACATAAACACAGATGCACAAGTCAATCACAAGACCACTAGCCATTAGCCAATAGGATTTGCAGGCAGAAGCTGCCAAAATCCCGCCCCCGAACTGCCAAAACCTACCCACTTTCAAACCGCGCGCGCAGAAATCTCACTCGAGCAAAAAAGCCGCTCATCATAATCTACTTTGCGCGCGACGACATTTAACACATCGAGAGGAAAAAAGACATTCGTGAGAGGAAAAATACAGTTCGCGCACAATATGATCGCAACCGCTCACTCGATTCTTCATTTTGTGCTCTCGAGTTTCACATTTGCGCGCGCAACTTTGAAATTTACGCCCACAAATTTTTTGCGGCAAGCCATTTTGCGCTTAAGCCAGTCATGGGGAATGACCGGGAAGCATTCTGCAGTGTGTGCAAGAAGACAATACATTCAACCTGGAACGGCGTTACCGCGATCAGATCGCACAGAGAATCCACCAGTCACCAGCAGCGTATTCGCGTATGGGGGGAGCAGTTCCCTATTTCGTTGTTCTGTGATGCTACATGGACCAGGGGAAATGTAAACCTATGGTCAGCTACGAGCACAAACACTGCCATCACACCACCTCAGCAGCAAACTAGTGCCACTAGCACCACGACGGCTGCAGCAGACAGACAGCAGAGCTTACTGTTACCAACGTCAGCTCTCAGAGCTGGAGTTCTCTGATGCCTGAACACCGCAGCCAACCATCACTCATACAATTCGAATGAGGGTATTGGAGAACTATTCGAAAACATGTCCGAGATTGCTAAAAGTTTTGCATGTGGCAAAGATAAGACTGCTCACATCATTTGATTCGGCATTGCGCCACATTTTAAGAAATTCTTATAGTGTCAATGATGCGGGTCAATATGTACTGTGCTGTGTCTTCTCATTTATGTATATTGGGCCCTGAGGCTCTAATCTTAGATAGTGTAAACGGAGGCCCGCAGCTGGTCTCAGATCACAGTGAAAGGCCTCAGCATGTAGCCTCTGCTGCCTGTGTGTAGGAGGGATTTGAGCAGAATTCTGATTCTTCAGTGGTGCGGGCCTGTAAGGTATTTGTTTTAAGAAGTGTCAAGTCGACCTTATTAGGGTGGGACTAAGGGTTATGGTTAGGATAACCCAAGGGCTAGGGTTAAGGGAAGGACGCTAAAAAAAAGCGTCTGCTCGATGTCGTGTTGGTAGTAAAAAATATTGTGGAGGTAGTAAAAAAGGTAGTAAAAGGTAGTAAATTCGACTCTAGGATTCCTGCATAAACCCTGTAAACTCTCGCCGTGTTGTCTACACTACACCCAGTTCCGGAGTGAGGGGCGTGGCCAGCAGCGGCTCATTTGCATGTAGGAATACTAATGAGATACAGCCTGTTCTGAAAGGGACTGAAATAGAGGAGTAAAAAGCAGATGAAAATGCCTAATCTGAGAGGTGTTTACAGCAAACTACTTCAGAGACATGTTTAGTGGAGCTCACGTTAACTTGCTGAAAAGATGTATAATATGGGACCTTTAAGGTGATTTGTGGCATCTTTGGCGTTCCATAGATCTGAGCTCGAGGGCGTGTAGTGTTTCGAGTGCACGTGTAGGCAGAGTTGAGCACACAGACGCCAGATGTTGCTTGTGAAAGTTCCACTGCGCACTCAGAATTAAGACACAGACACCGTATTATTCTCTGTGTCTGCATCCACATGTTGCCATGGTGACTACTGCAAACCCTCATCCTAACCTGAACACATATTGTCGTAAACCGTGCATTTCGCAACACCACGAAATAAGCGATAGACGTTGTAAGTTTGTCGTCGATATATATCATCATATCGCACAATTCTAATTTAAATGTCGTTCTGATTTTTAATGTTTTGCTCAGACCTGAACTACTGTGGAACCCACCGGCCGTGTGTCAACGGAGGAACGTGCATGAACACCGAGCCGGACGAGTATCACTGCGCTTGTCCCGAGGGTTACTCCGGCAAGAACTGTGAGATAGGTGAGAAGACGTCTCTGTGCCACTCTGATTTTAGTTTTGACCCACAACATGATGCCAGCGTGGTGCCAGTCAGGTATGCGGTAGAGTGAATACCACATTAGACACGGGCTGGTTTCTGCTTTCAAAGTATAGCTGCCAGGGTTCGAAAAAGTCACTTAAATTCCAAAAATTTCCATTGTCCTGAACATGCGCTTTTCCTTATGTTCCAAATACTTTATATGTCGTTTAAAAATAAAAGATTGTGTTCAAACAAGAAAAAAGTTAAAATAGTACATTGTTTAAAAACAAATGTTATCAAACACAATCTTTTACTTTTAAACAAGTAGAACATTTTTTTTATTTAAACTTATCCTACACATTTACTAATCTTGTAAATATGTTTTTTCAGAATTTAAATGTTGTGTTCAATGGAGTGTTTAAAACATACATGTTTACTAATATTCTTAATATTAACACAATCACAATCTTTTATTTTTAAACAACACAGAGTATTTAGAACATACACGTTTACTCGTGTTTGAAACATTCCATATGTTGTTTAAAATCAGACCCTCCAGGATTTCACGATGTTGCGATCGCAACTATTAACGCAACTTTTCCCCAATTTTTTGACCAATCGTTGTTTCCCACAAAATGTGGAGCCATACGTCAGCGAACTCACTTCCTTGTTACGTTTAGAAGACACAGGAAACGTGTGATAAAACCGCCTCACATTTACTTTCAAACATTACTCAATGACAAAATAATCGCTAATTGTGACGCAACTTTAACTTGTTCCTGCAACTTTATTGCAACAAAACACCTAAAAACACTCATCACAATTTTTAAGAGAAGCTGTCGAAAAATCTGGCATCTAAAAAACAAAAAGGCCCACAAAATTCTGGAGAAACTGAAAATAAAAAGTTGTGTTCAAAGGACACACTTGTTTTTGGTGACCAAGACATTTCAAAATAACATTTATAATGTCAACAATTTTTTTTTTTACCTAGAAATTCCAAAGTATAAATTTTTGAGTAATCGCAATATTGTGATACTGTGACATTTATATATATATATATATAT